>PVHY01012871.1:0-43057 GCA_004024945.1 Uropsilus gracilis | reverse complement strand
CTCTCGTTGCCCGGGGTACCACAGACTCAAGCAATCCCCAGCCTCAGCTTCCCAGGTAACTGGGATTACAGGCACGCACCACCATGCCCAGCTATTTTTTTTGGAACTAGGTCTCGCTACGGGCCCCAGGAGGGACTCGAACCGCGATCCCTAGCCCCGGCCGCTTCATAGGCTGAAGCTTACAAGCACGAGCCACCGTGCCCGGCCAGAATACTATGTTCTTTACCCTAAAGTGATTTTGCACTTTGAATTTAATATATACTCATACTGCCTTTGAATATAGTTGGCTACTTTCTATCCAATTACAAGCACCCTAAAGTCAGGGTCCCTGAAGTTCCCCTATACCTAACACCAAACTTTAAATTCCAAGGAAAAAACATTAACATACAATGCTAGGATATATCATACCAGGATCTTCGATTTGACACTTGTGAAATGGAAATATTTTATGAACATGTCTTTGATTTCATAGGAGACTACATCATGATCCTCCCCATCCTCTGTTAAGGTTGGATATGGAGCTTCAAGAACATAGCCATTCTCACAAATAATCAATAAAGTACTTTCAGGCTGAAAAAGAAATGTTAACATAATAAACATTTTAACAAATTTTTAGAAAGTGTGATCCAAATAACTATCACAGGAAGTTGCAAAAGACAGTACAGAAAGGTATCGTACACTTGAAGATATCCTTCAACCAATTTCTCCTATTGATTACCTCTTAGACAACAATAGCAAAGCCAGGAAATTGACATTAAGATACAAGTGTGTATGGTTCTATGTTATTTTATCACATGTGTAGGTTTGTGTAATCACAGCAGCAATTAAGATGCACAATTATCCTATCTCCAAAAAAATCTCCCTTGACATGCTCCTTTAGAGTCACATTCCCACCTACCATTACCTGAAAAATGCTGGTTTCTTTTCTAAATATTTGTTTAGGGAAATTACTGAAGGATGCATGTAATTTATTATATGCTGTTATATAAACAGTCATGATTCATCACAGAGTTTTCTTTGCAACTCTCGATCCCTTCACCTAAACCACTGTGTCCATCTCTCTACCAACATATCCCACCAACTCTTCAAGATTAAGGTACAATCATACAAAATAAAAACTTGTGTTAACTTCTCCCTTTTTTGATAGTTCCCGCATCTGTAGTCACAGCACATATTGCCTCTTATACTGATACTTCAGTCACCGATTCCCTTGTAAAATCCTGTTATTCTGCAATCAGTTATTGAACTTCTTAAATGTATACTTTTCTCTTTCAGAAGAGACTGTTTTGTATCATTTATTGACTCCATCACTGGTGTCTTGCAAAGATGAAAATCATGACTATTTCCTAATTTTAGAAAACATTTTTGCCGGGCATGGTGGCTTGTGCCTGTAAGCTTCAGCCTATGAAGGGGCTGGGGCTAGGGATCGCGGTTCGAGTCCTGCCTGGGGCCTGTAGCGAGACCTAGTTCCAAAAAATAGCTGGGTGTGTTGGCGCGCACCTGTAATCCCAGCTACCTGGAAAGCTGAGGCTGGGGATCGCTTGAGTCTGTGGTACCCCGGGCAACGTGAGCCTGAGGTTCCACGGGCAAAAATAGTGAGACCTAGTCTCAAAAAAACAAAACAAAACAAAACAAAAAAAACAAAAACAAAAACAAACAAAAAAAAAAACCAAAAAAACATTTTTCTAGATACTGCTACATTTGTATAGAAAAGCTTAAAGAAAATTATGTATGAATGCTTCCTCCAATAATCTTGATAGCCTATATGTGCAACTCCCCAGGACTATTATCCTGGAACTTAGTATATCCCCTGGTTTAGACATTCAACCATCACTCAGTTGACCAAATTATCTATGTCCAATATTAAGAGGTATTAAAAGCTTTCAATAAGATTAGTAATCAACACTGAATCACTAATTACTGTTGGCAATGAAACACTGAAGAGAAAATAGAGGCAGAATGTGACAGACTATAGACCACAGAACTGAAATTCTGAATGTCAGAACTGACAGACTCAAGTCAACACACTTTGACATGTGTATCGCACTAAAGTCACTGAAGTCATTACTGAAACAAACCCAGCGGGTTTTTTTCCTTTCTATTTATTAAAATTAAAATATTTTAATTTCTTACATAGGTAGATGGTTATTGGGATGCCTTCCCTCCTTCCTCCACCCCCAACACCTCTTGTGTTCACTCAGTCTACTCTCTCATTGTTCTTTGTTGGTTTATGTTGCGTTCATAGGTCTCTTCTTTTTCTGTGGCTGTGTCCATTTGTTGGATGAGGAACTGTGTATTTGGGAAATAGCATATTGTGCTTGATGCAAACCCAGTGTTTTCAATGAAGAGGATAGTCGATTAGAGAGGAGAGAAGAGAGTGATAGGATCCTGAGTGTATACCAGTCATGTCGAGCAGCACCGCTGGCTCCTCACTACAGGACCTGAGAATGGGGCTACCATTCCACATTCTATTGTCTAGCCAGTCACTTCATTACAAAGTAATTGTGACTTAAGCAAAAAAAAAAAAAAAGATAATTACAATAATTACTTACATGAGAGATGGGAGACCACATTAACTGGCAAACAGGTCCAGGAGTAGTAATATAACCGATTGGTCTATAATCCTTTTCCACTTCAAAGAAGAATACTGTTTGATCTTTACTCTAAGAAAGAGAGGAACATCTGCCAAGTGTGTATTATGAAATCTATTCCCTAGATTTCAAAGAAGCATTTAATAACTACAGTAATTCCACTGTATAATACTTATAGCTACAGTTTCATATATCACAGATTATCCTGGGAAAATTCTTTCAAACTTTTGTCTTGCTTTCCCCATGAGAAGATTTGACAAATATGCACTCCAACGTGTGGTTCTGGAAAAATGAGCTCTATACCTGCACAGAAGATTAATTCACAAAAATATTCCAAAAGCATTGATCACCTATGAATGCATGATTTACATGGTTATTCTTAATAGTGATAATTCTACATAAGAATATACCTATATATATTAGACTTGTTACATGATTCCCAATTGAAACCTTTTATTCATTTTAAATAAGCATTAGAACTCAATTTGTAAGAATATTTTTAAATGTCATGCATAGTCTACATTGGAAAAATATGAATGAAAATAAAATTATGAATGTATCTTTCATAAATGAATATCAGCAAATAAGGCATCAAGTAAGAAGGCTTGTAAGGCAAGGTTAACAATGAAATTCCAATAGGAAACCTGCTTACCCCTGTGGCTAGAATTTCTCCATCACGTTCATAAGCTAAAGCAGTGACACGAGCAGTATGGGGTTTAAAAACCTGTTTCAAAGTCATTTCTGCATCTGAAATTTTCTTCCGTCCTGCAAAATGTGTGAGTCCCTTTGGATCATAAATTTCAAGAATGCGAACAACCCCATCTTCAAATCCTACAACAATCTGTGCTCCACTGAAGCTTACCTTGGATAAAAATGAAATGTAAGGGAGTAGAAATTAGTTAAGCATATTGTCCCATGTGTCAAATAAGTAGTTAGCATTGACCACTCAAAAATAATTCCTTATAACACTTTCTAGTAAACTCCCTCTAGTTTAGGATAGCTCCTGATCACTGCTGAACATGAAAACAATTCAAACATGGCAGAATGCCTACCATGTGCCAGGCACCTGTTATCAGCAATTCAAGAGTGAGAGAGAGTTTCAGTGTCTGATTTCACAGAATTTATGGTTTGGTGGGGAGGATAGACACAACTGAGATGAGAGTCAAATTATGAAATTAAAGTGCAGAAGAAACATCTCTGAGCACAGGTAACCAAGAAAGCTGAGCTGGGCTGAGGGTTTCCTCACAACAGAAATGGTGGAGCTGAAAGCAGGAGGTTGCCTAGAATTAATCAGGTGCAGGAAGACAGAAGTAGCACTCCTGGCAGAGGATATGGCTTGTGCAAATGTCATGTGGCAGGGAAAGCTAACTCTGGAAAAGTTGTAGTTTGAAGAGTAGACCGAGTGAGGATAGAAAGGGAAATATTCATGCACCAGATGTCAGATGGCTTGCATTACATGTTAAGCATAATCTTCATGCAGAGAAGATATGTTTTATCTGAGCTGACAAAAAGAATGATGCAGAGTTTTCCAGAAAGGCAAAGGGTACGAAGAAGCATTTTAAGGGGAGCGTGATATCCTTATAATTACTGAGATGGAAGACAGAAAGAGAAAATGCTCGACGGATATCATACAAGTTTGTGTACAAATTATTAGACTACATGGGCTGTATTTTCAAGACCAGAAAAGGGTGTGAATAAATTAGGAAAAGGAGGGAACCAGGGCTGGTAATCCAAACACTGTGCTTTCTATGTATTTAGCTTCATCACTGTTTTGGCTCTATTCCTTGGTCTCAGTTCTTTCAGTTTCGAGCCCATCAATTTCCCCTCTATTCCAGTCACTTCCACACCTATTTGAGGCCTGAAACTTTTCTTTGAGTTCAACCCTAAACAATAAGGATGAAACATTCCCCAAATTCTCCCATGACTAGTTTTAAAACTGGGCTGCAATTTTTTGATAGGTCTCTCAGGGAGAGATGAGATTTTAGTTATTCTCCCTGAATCTAAGTGAGGCTGGTAACTGCTTCATCCCATCAAGTATGGTAGAAGTGACATGTGACTTTGAGACGAGGTCAGAAAAGGCCAGCTGCCTTGCCTGCTAGAACATTAGCTCTTATAGACCTTCTGCACGTGAGGCAAAGTGGCAGCTCTGAAGCCACCGCACTCGGATATAGCTCAAGCCACATGCAGAGGCTATTAGGTAATTACTCCTGATGACATGTCAGCTTAGCATGCCCTCAGCAGGTGCCATGCAAGAAAACTTGAGAGGACTACAAGCCCCAGATGTTTAAACTGTCCCAGATGAGACCAAGACACTATGAGGCAGAAGTAGTTAATCTCTACTGTTATCTGTCTGATTTCTGATCCAGAGTGTGAGCAAAATAAAAACAATTGTTGATATGCAGGTCATTAAATTGGAGGCCAGTTTATTACATAGCAGAGCACTAGAACAAATTCCCACCTCTACCTAAATTGTTCCCCATAGCTCTTATCATTATCTAACATATCACATATTTACTTATTTTACTTATTTTTTTTTGTCTCGGTCTCCTGCTCCCTACTAGTGTAGAAGGTGCATGAGACAGGCAATTTTGTCTTTTTACTCATTGCTATAGTCCAAGAATCTAGAACAAGTTTGAAACAGACATGTTTCAAGTATCAATAAAATGAACTAAATCAGAGTCAGAAAGAGTAAGGATATACAAATCCAGAATTAGCAAATGTGTCAAAAATAGCACAAATATACTATATTTACAGATAAGTTCAGTAGAAAGTTTCCCATAATAACAAACTTACCAGTTGGGGTACCCAAGCAAGGGCAGTACCTCCTTGTTTGAATTTCATCCGAGTTAAAAAAGTTTTGCTGGCAAAATCATAGATTCGAACAGAGCCTATAGAAAAAGTTTGAAACAGTTCATAATCTTTCAAAATAATCTTTGCTAGTTTTGCATGCTGAGCATAACAAAAAATTTCATATATTACTAAACCAACAGATTTTCCAATAGCCTTTCCTTTAACCCAAAATATTCACATAACTTCCATCAGGTAATTTGTAAATACAAATAAAGAAGACAAAGATTCCTGATGGATCAACTTCACTTTGCACAGCCCACATAGATTAGCCATAAGTCAAGAAGAAAATGGAAAGAAAAGGAAAAGTACAAATGTTTGTAACAGCAAGATGAAGAATATTTATTTTCATAAGTAACTTTATTACTTGTGTCCTTATTTTAATCACTCACACTTACCATAGTTGCTGTATTTTGGGTTCCCTCCCCTCTGCAAAAACTCACTTCACTTGCATCAAGAGGCATCTTTTTTGGAAAATTCTTAGTGCTTTCAATCAAACATATATTCTTATTTTTATTTATTTTTTTTTTATAAAGCTTATTCCAGTTGACAATTTAGGCCATAGACATGTGCATTAAAATAAAAGGGATGCGTATGTGGGGAGTGAGGAGGGGTAGACATGGGAGAGAGTGGTCAGGGAGGAAAGGTAGTGGGTGGTCCCCAGGGAATACAAAGATGTGAAACACATATATAAAAAAATAAATTAAGAAAAAAAGGAATCAGTACAATTTCCCCGCTGGGGAGAAGCAGCTCTCCTGCCTGCGTGGCACTATGGAGATGGCTCTTTTTCTTTCTCCATTCCCTAATAACCCTGTCCCTTTTTTTCCTCTTTTTTTAAATTTGCATATATATGTATTTATATTTATATTACATTAGTCTATTATTGTGTACCCCGGGGCTTTCCCACTTCACTAACATTTGTTAACCATCCTGATCTTTTGTGCTCTTCACCTCCCTCACCTTCTTCCCCCTCCTCCTCTCTGCTCCATGGTTCAGTCCCATTGGTTGTTTTCATTCTTATTCGTTGGTTTGTTTTGCCCTATATCCATCATATAAGCGAGACCATCCTGTACTTCTCTTTTTCTTTTTGACTTATTTCTGCTAATATAACTCTTTCTAGTTCCATCCACGTTGCTGCGAATAACATGTGTTTGTCCTCCTTAATTGATGCACAGTATTCCATCGTGTATATGTACCACATTTTTTTAAGCCAATCATCTGTTTTGGAGCATTTGGTTTGTTTCCAAATCTTGGCAATTGTAAACAGCAAACACATATTTTTAAAGCCAAATGAAAAAACTGTATTTATTTTTAAGAGTTCCTACTCACAGGGCCCAGCATAGTGGCACATGCCTGTAAACGGCAGCCTAGGAAGCCATGGCCAGGACCAGGGATCGTGATTCGAGTCCCGCTCAGGGCAGCATAGTGAGACCTATTTCCAAAAAAATAGCGGGGTGTTGTGGCATGTACCTGTAATCCAAGCTACCTGGGAAGCTGAGGCTGGGGATTGCTTGAGTCCGTGGTACCACGGGCAAAAATAGTGAAACCTAGTCTCAAAAAAAAAAAAGAAAGAAAAGAAAAGAAAACAGTTCCTACTCACAGTCCAAGGCGGTAGTGGCCATAAGGTAAGTGATAGGAGAGACAGCCAAGGCTTCGATGGCTCCAGAATGGAAGGAGAAGAGGCATTCTGGATCTTGAGTCTGACAGTAAAAAGACAGAGAGCCTGTTAGAGTTCAAGAGCGGATAGACATAGAATTATGGTTAAGTTTTAAAAAATGTAAGTAGACTCCAATAACACGGGTGTGACTATCTGAATATAAAGAAAAAGCGTAATTGGTTTGAGAAGGTGCTTTGGAATGAGAAAAAGAGCACCAACTGCACTTGAGTACCGATTCTACACAAGTCACTCCAAACTCCAGGTTCCATTTCTTCATCAGTATATATGAAATGAGGGCAACTGTCTATGTAAACTGGGGACCCGTGAGAATCCCATGAGGAAAGCAAATGAAAAGGCCACATGTTTAAGAAGAAGATAAAACATCGTGTAATGTTAGGTGATGTCATAGCTACTTTTCTGGTAAATTTTACCATAAGAGGAAACCTTTTTTACATGAAATTCGAAATTTAGAATTCTCCAGAGTCAGAGATATTGAGCAAGTTTTTGGTAGGAACAATGATAAAATTGGGGGAAAATAAAGTATCTTTTCAGGACGAACAGTGAACATCTGGTTGTGAAAATTGGGGGGGAATAAGAATAGGCAACTTACAATATTTGAAAAACTAAGGTCAAGCTTCCATATGGCTCCATTGGCATCCTAAAAAATGAAAGATCAAATAATAATTTATCTCATTTTGAATTTCAGTTCAAAAGAATTGTCTTAGGAAAATGACAAACAACAATACCAAAATCTTGCAGGTATTTTAAAGTACAAATGAAATGTAACCAGGCAACCTTTGTATCTTAGAGCACAACCCCACAATAAGTGAAACAATCTCAAAATACCTATGGTCAGCTTAATATAATAAAAGTGTACCTAAGTGATTTTTCTGTGTCTAAAATATATTTAAATATCAAAACTCAGAAACCCTTTACTGAAGTATCAACAGAATTTTAAAAATACAGTGAACTGATAAGTGACAATAAAGTCTACTACTATTAGGCATGGGAGATAAGGAAGGAAGGGAAGCTCCATACTCAGTACAGGAATTGGCACATAGATGGGGCATAGGCCGCATGTCCACACTGTGTGGCTAATGATCTGCTTTCTTGAAACTAGCACTCTTGTTTTAAACTGAGAATCCTGCCCAGTGATTCCCCACAGTAGTGCTGGACACTGATGCCACTAGATGTACCAGGGTCAAGGTAACCGAGAAGCCAATCAAAGCTCTGGGGCTGAACATGATGAATACCAGAAACATGGAAAGATGGCAGGCTGTTCTGCTGGGCTGTTTGCTTATGCTGTCTTTGTGTAACTCATTATTAAAATGTCAGCTTGAGATGAGAGGACAAAACAAGGTCTTCAGTGTGCTACACTCACTATTTTCACAGATCTAAAAAAATTAAAGCGCTTATAGATTCAATTCCTGTCTCTACTTACTGGCTTTCTATAGTGACCAGCAGCAGAACCCAAACCTATTTTAATTTGATACCCAGCTAACCAAGAGAACAACACAACTTACCTGTGCCAACCAAACGTTATTTCCAACTTCGTTCATTTTTATCATAGAGAAGAGTTGAACATTCTTGTCTACCTGAAGTTCATTAATAGGCTCGATCTCTAACAGTCCAGTATCATCTATAACATCAGCAGTATCTATTGTCTCAAAATCCCATATCTTATAAAAGAAGAATCAATCAATCAATAGTTTCCAAATATTTTCTAAGACAGAAAAGACTATTAATTCTTTTCAAAAGTCACTTCTTATTTCATGAAAATTAATAATGAATAGGCATAATTAGAACACCAGCCAAGACCTGACCCATGAACTTTTGTTCTGAAATTGGGGATAATAAATTAAGACTCCTTTTTCTTTATAGAGATTAGTGAGAAAACACAGGCCTGAATAAGAACTTTAGTTTGCCCGAAGTAAATTTTATTTCAAGATTTCTGTCAACATTTTTTTATAAATAAAGTGCTATAAAAAGTGGTATAGTTGTCCACAGGATATTATAATGAGACCTATTTTACATAAACCAGCAGATCCTTGAAAAGGGGAAATATACCTTCATAATGACTCAATGATAGTCATAAGGAAATAAAATAGATGTAGATTCTGTCTTCATTTGAAAATATTTCTCTTCCTTATCATCAATCTAGACTGTACGATTTGAGTAAACTGAATTGTTCTTAGAATAAGAGACCAGAACACTGCAAGAAGGATACAGAACATCAGACAGACATGCTCTGTGAAGTGCCCGAGTCTGCCTATACGATTCTGTTGACATACCTGCCCTGTATGTAAAACCTAGACTCGGTAACTCAAACTTTGGGAAAGTATCTTCAGAGAGAATTGTTGTCCCACAGGTTAGGCTGGTTGGTGAGAGGCTCGGATCATAAGTCATACTAACTTATGGGGAGTTGGGGTAGGTTTTGTCTAAATGGTAGAGATTTATAATATAAGGACTAAAAGATTAGGACAAATTTTGAAAAGGGAAGCAAGTTTAGCAACTAATAATATCCAAAAAGGGATCTTCTGTACAGTATTTAATTTCTTTTTTGCAGAATATCATTCCGACACATATGGGTGACATCTCTTTAGAAGGCTAGTGAATATGTTCTATAGCAAAATAGAACAGTAAAGATCTCAGGAGAGTTAAAGATTAAATTTAACATGCTAATTGTAAAAATTTATACTTAGGTTTAAAAAGTCAATGGAAAAGGACAGATCAAAAGAGATGTGGCTTAAATAATATATTAGACATACGTGGGGTAGATTTCAACAATGTCCAACTGTTAAAACAAGAAAATACAATCTAAGTTATGATAACAATACTTTCAAAAGAATGGTCAAAGAATACCATCACTTTCTTATGAGAAGTACAGAAAGAATATGTACCAAGGGGACCACTGGGAAAAATCACAAGATGTCAGATTCATCAGCACAGCAAACTATACACACACAGGTGGGTGGGAGATGAGTATGACAACCACCAAGGAAATTTAGATGCTGACGCAATGCTCCAACATAACCCACATATGGGCAGAATAGAAGCCCGAGGGGAAGACACATGAGCTTGCTGGTGTAAGAAACAATGGGAGCAAAATATCCATAGGCAAACCCCCTGTCATCTCTCATGCATCTTTGAGTACAGTATTTTAAGTGATGACCTCAGTTTAAAAAAAAAAAAAATAGGTACTTGGCACTTTTGTCCCTAGATTGCCATAGGAAGGCATCTTGAAAGAACATCCATGTCCATTGTTTATACTAGGCTAAATGCAGTAATATAGTAGTTTCTCTGAAGCTACCATTTTAATAGCAGAGTCAAAATAACAAAGGAGTTCCTCAGAAAATCTCAGTAATACAATGCTGTAAATTAACTTTGACTAGAATTTAAATATTTGCAAGAGTTAGCCCCAGGAGAGAATGAGCATCATAAAAAATAAAAAATCAGCAACTGGGTGAAATGCAAAGCTTAGATGTGAATGCTGCTATCCAAATATCAAGAAAACTTACCCTAATCCATCCATCAGACCCAATAGTGATAACTTCTCCCTCATCTAGCATTATCTGGTTAATGGGACCCTGGTGACAAGACTTCCTCGAAGCTCGACACAGCTCGACTTTAATGAGGCCAGCTTCCCAAACCAGCATATTGCCCCATTCTGACCCTGAGAGCACCTGGTGGATATGCAGAAAAAAATATGCATTAAGACAAATACACATACTGAAGGTAAGAACTAAAGATTTCTTTATTATGAAAGCAAAATTTATGCTATGTAAAATAAGAAAATACAGAAATGAAATCTTTCTGTTCAAGAACCAACCATTGATTATATTTTGATATATTTCCTTCCAGTATGATGCAATTTTACATAATTGTGACATTTTTCTATTATTACTATAGGTTTCTTTACACATCACTTAAGAATATAATCTATGAGTGAAGCCGGGCTTGGTGGCACATGCCTGTAATTCCAGCTACCTGAGAGGCTGAGACTAGAGATCACTTGAGTCTGCGGATTCGAGACAACCCTAGGCAACATAGAGAGATTTAGTTTCAAAAAATAAAATATATATATGTATATATATAATCTATGAGTGAAATTTCTGGGTCAGAAGTTACAGACATATGCTTCATGGATGAGATCTACTTTACTTTTCAAGTGTGATAATATCAAATGTTATGTGAATTAAGTTGTGAGCCAGCACTGAACTCAGCAGACTACAGCATTAACATATCCAACTTCAAACAAGGGTAATCATGTAGAATCACCTCTTATTAATCCATTTAATCCAGCACTTTCCAAAGTACATACCATAACACTAGTTAATAGGCTGTCTAACAGTATTACGTAAGTAATAATTACTGCATATTAACTGTGTGCCAAACACTGCTTGATACTTTACATAAAGTTATTCTATCCAAAAATGCCTTATGAACTAGGTACATGTATGTGATACTCTATACAGTTGTGCATTTTGGGCATTTTATTTTCCCATAAGTAGTTTTTCTAAGTTATACCTAGGAACCATGCGGGCCAATGAGAGCTCTATTATCCCCATTTTGCAAAGGGAAAAAACTGATGCTCAGAAATTTACCCAAAATTACACAGGAAAATCAGGGCTCTAAACCCAGGCTCAAAAGTGCCTGTTCTAACCATGCGTCAGCAGACTAGATGCAAGGATAAACAAAAGTCAAACAAGTGCTCTTCCTCTAGGACCCGTTAGAAGCTTTAATACAACAGTGTTCTCTAGGAATCACCAAGAGGAATTCTAGATACAAAGCCACATGATCAGAAAAGGCATGTTTTCATGGAGCTTCTGTGCAGAACAGTGTTCCATAAAATTCCCTTTGTAAAACTAGTTCTTGCCCTGTGTGCACTGACTCAGCATTCTCATTTCCCTCCCATGATTCAGTTTTTCCTACTTCTTGAATCGAGTCTACCTGTTCTAACTCACAAAATTTCTTTTCTTGGATATCATTTAAAAGGATTTATTTTCTGCTCTATATTTACATGAAATCTACTGAGCTTTTTAAAAATATATCTTATACCATATCTTTAATTGAGAGTTATAGTAATCTTTACTATAGCTTAATTCTTAAACTATTCAGAACATAAAATTGAAATGACTTAGAATGACCTTGTATGTTTGAGTACGGCTTAGTCAGGACCAAAAGCATTTTATTACCTGCTAGGCACCATGATTGTATTTGAGACTAGCCCAGATAGTAGATGACCTGACCATTTGATTTCTTAGTATATGACTGCTGACATTTATTTATAACTGTATGTTCACAAATACTCTGACTCATCCTAATAGGAAACCAAATTGCACACTAATAGAAAACACCCTATCAACAATATGTTTATAAATCTTGTAAGAGGAAGAGAGGAAATAAACTAACAATGTTAATAATTAAAGTCAGTGTAACAAATGTGAATGTAAAAGGGCTCAATCTTAAAATACTATCTAATAATAAAAACAAAAGGCATAGTCTATCTATATAAAAACTTTTAGCCAGGTAAAGCCTTTGAGCATTATAGTCAGGCAAAGGAGGAAGAAACACACACATTGCAACTCCATGACAGTTAAAAATTATATGTGTCAGTGTTAAAATATGGAAATGATTGATTTTACTAAATATTATACACAAAGTAAGCAATCAAAATGGTTATCTACATACAGACTGACAATTTTACAGAAATATACTACAACAGATAATCTGATGAGTCAAAATTAAATGTTACTTCATATTTATAATTATCTACTACTGCTAATAAAGTACTTGCTGAAATGATAATGTACTTTCATATAGGTATGTCACCTGAAAATATATCATTACCATTGTAGGACAGTAGCACACTCACTTTCCCATCCGGAAGCTCCATGTAACCTTCTATATCAGTAGTGGCTGTTTTACCAAATCGGCCTAATGAACCCTGAAGCTTGAGACCCGTGAATGTTAAAACCATTTCCCAGAACCTGCAACCAGACAAAAAAGGAGACTGTATGTACCTCAAAAATTTTTAAACACATAGAAAAAAATCTGACCTTCCCATGGAATATGAAAGAGATAATGGGAAAAGTATCAGTAAACCAACACTATGAAGCTAAGCGCCTAAATGACCAACAGCCATATTCTCTTATAGGGCATCATACATACTATTAATAGTTCAATGTTTGTCTTTCCCTGAAGATACAGTCACAGAAAATATTCATGTTGTTTGCCATGCCAGTGGTATTTGAAACTTTTAAATCACACATCAGTAAATAATAGCATGGTTATAATTTCATAATTATGGTATTATAATATGTATACCTATCTATGTTACTTGTTTTCTTCCCACAAAATTTTTTTTTAATTATTTTTAAAAAATCTAACTAGGAAACAAAAAGAAAATATTCATGTTGCCAAATAATGGGAAAATGTAAGTAATTGAACATTTGTAGTCTATAGCTAGGAGGGATTTACTTGAAAATTTGAAAATTCCCCCAAGGTTACATTTTAAATTGTTTATTTAATATTTTTAATGAATGAATCAAACAACTGCCAGGTATAAATTATACTAAGAAATTTAGGGTAAATAAAAATGTCTCTCTCATAAAGAAACACTGGAAATCAAATTATGAGAGCTCTAGCTATAGAGCTCTAAGTTAAATAAATGTATTACTGCTCCAAAAAATGGAGCAAAAATAGCGGATAAAATTATTTCACCCTGGAAAAGACAAGAGTATGAAATAGATGGGTGTGGAATTTAGAGCCAGAGATCTGAGATCAAGATTAAGCAATAAAAGAAAAAAAGGAAAAAAAAATTAACAGGTGGCACATCAAACTAAAAAGCTTCTGCACAACAAAGAAAACCAACAGAATAAAAGGCAACCTACCACATGCAAGAAAATATTTCCAAATCATACATTTCATAATGGGTTAAAATATCTAAAACATAGGAAGAAATCATATAATGGTCAAAAAAAATCTGATTAGACAAGTGGGCATAGGATCTAAGAATACATTTCTCCAAAGAGTTACAAATAGCCAACAGATACACAAAAGTATGCTCAATACCAAGCCTTACCAGGGGAAATGCAAATCAAAGCCAGAGTGACAAATCTCTTACTTGTTAAAGTGATCATTCTCAAAAAAGATAACAGAGCAGAAGCAAGTCAAAAAGAAAAAAAAAAACAAAAAAACAGAAACCAAATGGTTTCACTACTATATGGGACATGGGAAAGATAAACAAAAATCCATGAAAAAAAGTCAAAACAAGCCAACTACCAAATTGAAGTACACAACTGGGGGGGTGGGGGGGATGAGCCCCAGAGATCACAGAGATGTGAAATTTATATATAAATAATTGAAAAAAAAGATAACAGAGAACAAGTGCTAGTGAGGAGAAAAGGTAACCAGTGTATCATTGTTGATGGAACTGTAAATTGGTACAGTGACTGTGGAAGTTCCACAAAATAAAAATAAAAATAGAACAGCCATATGATCCAGGAATTCCATTTCTGTATATTTATATTTTTTAAAAAACCTCAAAAAGCAGTATGCACCTCCATGTTCATTGTAGCATTATTTTCAATATTTAAGAAAATGGAAGCAATCTGAGTCTACTGATAAATGGATAAAAAAAAAATGAGTTATCTATACCTGTCTCTGTATAGATATGTCTCCCTGTCTCTGAATATATATTCTGTGTGTATACACACACAGGATTATCCAACCATCAAAAAAGAAATCTTGACTTTTGTGATGACAGTATGAACCTTGAAGACATAGTATTAAGTAAAATGTATTCCACAGAAAAACACAAAGACTCTATGACCTCACTGATGGGGTGATCTAAAACCAAAACAAAAGACTCCACACTCATGCACACATTCAGAGTAGATTATGGTAAGCTTGATATGGGAGGCAGAAGGTGTATAAAGTAGGAGAAGGGGATAAGTAAAAGCTCCAAGCTATAAAATAAGTTGTAAGATGTACTGTCTAGCATTATAATGAGAATAAACCTAAAAAGAAAAAAAAAATTAAGTATGGTGATGGATGTTTCCAGTCCTCTTGTGGTGATCATTTCACAATACAGACAAAAGTTCAATCACTATGCTGTGCACCTGAAACTAACATAATGTTAAAGATCAATTTTATTTAATTTTCTGTTTTAAAGAGTACGCTTTGTTACCATTTAGAATTGAGGATCCTGTGTCAGGAACGATTGTAGTAACTTTTATTTTACAGATGAAGGCCAAGTTCAGTAATATTAACATGACTTATCATATAGTATCATTAGAAAGACAAATTTGTTGGATCTGAAAGCGCAATATGAATTTGGAAACAATATGCCAAAGTTAGTATGCCATCACACAAACTCTTACATGAAGGAGACTAAATTTATCTTTTTATGTGTGCTGTCTTCAGCAATAAATCCCCACTTCTAATTAGAACATCTGTACTGGTTAGTTTTTAAAATAACACATTTTAAAATTACCCTAAGATCAACAATTGCCAAAGTGTCCCCAGATGACTGGTCCTTTTACCACATACTTAAGCTAGCCCCTGTATTCATCACAGGCACCTGTCCACTCGCACCTGTATTCATTACAGGACCTACTTGATATGGCCTAGTCCTGATGTAGTAAGCTGTTCATCATCTTCAGGATTGAAAGTAACCTTAAAAACTTCCTGGGAAAAAGCTTTTGTCCTCAGTATGATTTGCTCTTCTTTCCAGTTCCAGATGGTCAGTGTGTGATCCGGTTTGCCACCAACAGAAGCCAGCAGGGTACCACTGGAGTTAAAGTCCACGTAAGCATATCCCAGTTCAGTCCCATCTGAAAAGATGAACAGGAATCTAATAAACAGGGATGACATTAATTTCATTTTTGGAAGTATATTTTTAAAAGCAGGCATTTTTGAAGGAAAAATACCAAAGATTCCCTGGAGAATCAATTCTAAAATCATTTTTCATCTTTGATAAAATGAATTACATATAAGAAAGGGAAAAGAAATTGGTTTTTGTTTTTTTTTTTAGAGACTAGGTCTCGCTATGTTGCCCAGGGCTGTGTCAAACCCACAGACTCAAATGATTCCTAGCCTCAGCCTCCCAGTAACTTGGATTATAGGCATCCGGCTAGGGTAAAGAAATTGTAATCATGTTTTGTTTTGCATGAGAAAAACACTTTGAGGACATATTCTGTTAGCAGACAGAATGAATGGCATCCCAGAGCCCCCAACCTGCATGATCACAATGGTCTGCCATCTGCCTCAAAACACAAACCTCAAAACACAAAACCTAATCTTAGTGTATAAACCTTCATTAGAAAAGAACTTTAATACAATTACATTAATGCAATAATGAGGGAGAATGTAGTTAAAATAGCTTGACCATGAAACACACAAAGTTACCTATCCCCTTGTGGGTCAAATAGGGTTGGCCCAAAGCAAAGCCATGAGTCTAAGGTACCTTCTGGGAAACCCATAGGAAAGGGATGGAGGGACCAAGCAAAATCAAAATACAAGTCAAAGTAGAGACTGGCATTGCCTGTCTCCCCCAGGTCTCTCATCCATATCTGTCTCTTTCTAGTGTCTCCATGTCCTCTAAGTCCTGGTACAAGCTCAAAGTCCAGAAGCTAAGTACAGCTTCTTCACATGTCTCTCTGCAACATGTTTCCTAATCCAAATCCTCTCCCTAGTCTCCTTCTTCCTAAATCCTCTTCTCAAGTTTCCTCCCAGTGTTCACCTCCACCTTTCCTTGGGTGAGGCTGGGTATGTAGAGCCTTCCCCTTTCTATGGATTATGCTGTTATAATTCCATTTTATGAATGTGAATAACACAAGTGTGTGTTAGGCAGCAGAAAGAAATCAATCTACCATATAAAATTTGCCACTGAAAAATTCATACACACAGAAAAAAAAAAACTGAGTATGATGTGAAGTTCCCAGTTGCATACAGAAGGAACTCATAAATCATCATTCCAGGCTAACAAGGAAAAATGAAACAGACTATAAAAAAAAAAAAAACAATTCTTTGATCCATATGTGAGGAAAGAATACAGGGCAAATCACACCCCCATCAATGGAGAGCCTGACAGGTAAATAGAGATATGCTACTTAATAAGGCAGAGACAGGCACTATGGAACCAATGCTGGGGTCATACAACCTGAGCACTGAGGACTCAGTGGGGACAAGTTTGAGAGTTAAAAACTCCAAGGGGATCCAGTCATAAGATGACCCAAGATATCAGGAAATTTAACTTCAGGAGCTTAACCAGATTCCCATGGTAAATACCTAGAAACTACCCCCCATCCCCTACCCCCCACTCCCAACTTTCACCAGGGGAAGCAAAAAAAGGAACTACCTTGAAAGACACCAGCAGTTTATTGCTCTTGATAAGGCTTGTCCTCAGGTGAAACTAGTTAAGCAGAGCCTTCCTGATCTGGGAAAGAAAATACTTAACTCCTGTTACTCCGATCATCCTGCCCCATGAGAGAAAATTATTGAGGAAACATAGTTCACAGTCCAGAGACAGGCACATTGAAAAACTGAGACCTAATGACCTAATCATAGGACTATGGAACACATCTCTTCCTTGCTCCCACATTACCACATCACTAAAAGCCTATTTACATACAGTTTTTCTTTTAAAAACTTGTAGATTATGTTTGGTTGTCAAGAAGAAATTACAAGGTATATACCAAAAGGTACAAAACAATTTGAAGACACAGAGCAAATACAAGAACCAGAATGGCACAAAGCTGGAACAACCAGATCAGGAATTTACAGTGACTATAGTTAATTTGCTAAGGGCTCTACTGGAGAAAGTAGACAACGTGTGGGAACAAAAAGGCAACATAGCTAAGATTAAAATTCTAAGGAAGAATCAAAAACAAATGCTAGAGATAAAAAACATTAAGAAATGAAGACAGTTCTCTTGATAGGTTTATTAGTAGATAGACCACAGCTAAGGGAAAAGTCAGGCTGTTATCAATAGGATCTTCAAAAACAAAAGCTAGTACTGATAGAAACAGAATAGCTAAGGACTGTGGGTATAATGGTGAAATGATGATGCAAAAGCAATACTTGAAAGAATAATGGAGAATTTCCAAGTTAATGTCAACCAGCAAACTACAACTCCAGAGAGCACAGAAAATATTTGCAAGACACATTATCATAAACAATCATTACCCAAAACATACAAAGATCTCTTAAAACTCAGAAAACAAAACATTCCAATTTAAAAATAGATAGCAAAAAGAAGCATTTAAAAAGATGTTCTACATCAGGTCATCAAAATACAAATTAAAACAGTGCTATAGCACTATACAACTTTTTTAAAAATAAATTACACAAACATATATATATATATAATATATATTTACATCATTGTACACCCAAGGTTCTCCCACACCAACTTTAAATGACCTAAATCCAGAACACTGACAATACCAGATGCTGGCAAGGTTAAAGAGTAACAGGAATTCTCAAATATTACTGATGAAAAGGTAAAATTGTACAACCACTTTGGAAGACAATTTGGCAGTACTTACAAAACTAAACATACTTTTACCATAGGATCAAACAATTATATTCTTTGCTATCTACCCAAAGCCAAAAACTTATGTCCACACAAAACCTGCACTTGGATGTTTATAGCAACTTTATTCATAAGGACCAAAATTTAGAAACAACAATGCTGTCCCTCAAAAGATGGGTAAACTATGGTATGCCTGGACAATGAAATATTATTCAGCATTAAAATGAGCTGCTAAACCATTGAAAGACATGGGGATGCTTAAGTGCATATTGCTAAATGAAAGAAGGCTACATACTATATAATTTCAACTAAGTGGCATTCTAGAAAAGGTAAAACCATAGAAAATAAAATCAGTGGTTGTCATAAAAGGGGACTTAAAAATTGACAAGAGCACAGATCATTTTTAGAACAGTGAAAATGTATATAATAATGATGGCCATATGCCATTATACATTGTCTAAACATATGTAGCATATACACCAAGAATGACCCCTAAGGGAAACTATGGATTTTTGGTTAGTTTATAAAAAGTGAATTGTGGGATGTACATTGATGTTGGGGGAAAGGAAACCTCTCAACATTCCTCTCAATTTTACTATAAACCTAGAACTGCCTGAAATAGTCTTTTTCAAAAATTTATGAAATTAATCATATGGAAAGCAGAATGATTATTGTGATATTTAATTTTCTGTGTGAACTTGGATAGGATATTGAACCTAGGTATACCATGAAGCACTAGACTAGATGCTGTTGTGAAGGTATTTTGAAGATGTGCTCAACTCTATAATCAGCTGATTTTAAGTAGATTATACTTGATAAAATCTGAGGTGGGGTTACTGCAACAGTCAGTTGAAAGTCCTGAAAAGCAAAACTGAAGGCCCGGCATGGTGGTGCATGCCTGTAGGTGGCAGCCTAGGAAGCCGCGGCCAGGGCCAGGGATCATGGTTCGTTCGAGTCCCACTGGGAGCACGTAGCAAGACTAGTCCCAAAAAAATACCTGGGTGTGATGGCAAAAAAATCTCAGTTACCTGGGAAGCTGAGGCTGGGGATTGCGTGAGTCTGTGGTACCTTGGGCAACGTGAGCCTGCAGTGCCACGGGCAAAAATAGCGAGACCTAGTCTCAAAAAAAAAAAAAAAAAAAAACTGTTTCCCTGAGAAATAAGAAATTCTACCTGAAGAGAAAGCCATCAACTCCTGTAAAGGGATTTCCAGCCTGCCAGCCTACCCTACAAATTTCAGACTTATCAGTTCACACATTTCTTTCAATAAACAGCTATACAGGGGCCACAGCATCAGGGCAGTGAACAGTAGAGGACAGGTCACTGTGGGTTCCTCACCCCCACACAATCACAAAATCAAGCAGACTCAGTGAAAAACAATGGGGTTGATTTAACAAACAGGGAAAACAAGCTGTTCTCAAGGTCACAAGTGGCTATCTCACCCCAGAGTCCACAGTGTCTAGAAGTCCTAATAAAAGTCACTTGCTCAAGATGGCACAAGCCCATGGCACACTGGCAAAGAGCAGGTCAGGGTCCAACTTACCACAGCTGGAGGTGCTCACAAGCAGCCTGCAGGCATAGTTTGAAGATTAAGACAGACAGCACTGGGGCGGCAGCAGTGGGGGCGGCAGCAGCACCGGAAGACAGTGCAGGCCAATTAACTCTCAGAGGTGACCTGACAGAGTAGCCGTCACCAGTCAACAGTGCTGGGCAGCACTGGCTTGTAGTGACCACCACCCCATCACTAGGAGGCAGCAGTCTCAGAAACAACATGTCAGCCTGAGCTCTTCGCAGGTTGCTTGCCCACAACAGCAACAAACAAATCCTTGAGACACCAGGCCCAGGGCCTTTGGTGCTCCCCTGACAGGTGATGTCAGAGGCAGGCCTGAGGCAGGTACAAGCAGATCTCAGCCCCTGCAAAGCTCTTTGAGTTCTCTTCTTCCTTCAGGAAGTTGGTCACCTGTTGCTTCTTTCTTCTTTGGAAGACAGGAACAGAGTCCTTCTCAAACAGAGTGCGTCCTCAGCTGGCTCCTGCCTTCCTTATACCCTCTTTCAGTGTCCCTCACCTCCCAATCTGATTGGACCATTTTCAGTCTTACAGCTGATTGACCCATTTACTAATCTGCTCATAACTTGCACCTGATCCATCCCTTCTACCCTCCAAGCATAAAATCCACACACCTCTACTGTCTGCAGCTGGAGGAAGCCTGAAGCCTACTCAACACGTTTTTCCCTGCAGCCCTGAATCAGTGGCTGCATGCCCCACAGTAGCATGATAGGTGAGACACTGGCATCTGCTCGCATTGCCAGTCTATTTGCAGTCAGTGAGGCCACTGATGATGGTAATAAAATGCCTACCTTCTGCTGCTTATTGGCAGCTTCCGGAGCACAAAACTGCCATTGCTTTTCCAATGGCTCCCACAGAAAAAAGAGCCAGTCTTAACCCACAGCTTGTGCTTCAGGGTCCTGGTTCCAGGAGGAGATTTATTCAAAGAACTGGATTATGTTAGCTGGAATTAGTCAGATGGAAAAAGATACATACCAGGTGGTCTCAATATACACAGAATATAGAGAAGCCTAAAAAAGGTCAAGAAAAAGCCAGAACTCACAAGCTGAACTAAAGCATACAGCAAAGGATGAAGAGTTAAGATAAAGGATGAATACAAGGGAATATGGTAACAGTTCACAGTGACATGATGGCGGGAGAACTGTGGAGACTACAATAATTTAAGGGGAAAAAGTTAATAAAAAAAAAAGAATAGACTTATGCAGTGTACCTGATACATTTCTGTCTCCTACTTGTCTGTTTCTCTGGAGGACTCTGACTTCAACAGTAATGTAACCTCTCCAGAATGTCAAACCGGACATAGGATATTTTAAAGATTCAATTAGACTCACCTCGAAGGATTCTGTAGGGTCTCAGGGAGGGATATTCATAGATGATAATATCTGGATAAACTCCTTTTTCAGCTACTGTGAAGTAAGTTTTCTCAGGGTGAACCTATAGAAAGTAAGATCTCATTAAAACATTCAAAGGAAGACTTGCCTATAATCTATTGATGCAGTATTTTGTATCTGTTGTTTTATAAATTAAAGTCCAGAAATGATGATGAATATGAGTTAAGACTACTTTAAATTTTACTTTCATCAATACAGTCATATTTAACTTCAATTTTTTTATGACCATGAGAAGAGCTAGAAGATTGGGGCTCAATCTCTGGTATACAGCAGAAGCACTGGAGGCAGAGGACTTGTTAAAGCACAGACTACAAGCCTGACCACTGACTTGTAAGTCGGGGTAGGGGTCAGAGATTCTGAATTTACATGTCTGCCAAGCCCCCAGGTGATGCTGATGCTGCTGGTCAGGAGCCCACTCATTAGAACAACTCATTTAGATGAATCGTTTACCCTGCATACAAATCAGCCTACTCTTTTCATGGAAGGTTGTGCAGGAAAGTTCATGTTCCTTGAACAAACAAACACCAGTGAATCTAAACGTCCTAAAAGTGAGAAAGATTCAGGATTCCCAAGCCAGATGGAGAGCAAAATACAACAAATATACCCACAATAAATGATTTATACCAGCATTTCAGATGAGAACCCCTATAAATTGGGTAGAATTGTATATTATTTTGTTCATTGGTAAGCTATGTGCAAGAAGAGTAAATGAACAGCCAAATAATAAACACAGACTGTTATGAGACCATGTTATTTAAAACATAGTGTACTTATAAAATTTTGCTTTCTGTTTCTTTTTTTTAACTCCTGATAATATTCCTAAGGCAGCAGCTTGGTTCTGACAGATATTATACTGGGAGTCTGGGACCTAAGACAATGTTTATTTTATTTTTTTTTGTTTTTTTTGTTTTTTGGTTTGTTTTTTTTTTTGAGACTAGGTCTCGCTACTTTTGCCTGTGGAACCGCAGGCTCTCATTGCCCGGGGTACCACAGACTCAAGCAATCCCCAGCCTCAGCTTCCCAGGTAGCTGGGATTACAGGCGCGTGCCACCACGCCCAGCTATTTTTTTGGAACTAGGTCTTGCTACAGGCCCCAGGCGGGACTCGAACCGCGATCCCTAGCCCCGGCTGCTTCATAGGCTGAAGCTTACAAGCATTAGCCACCTTGCCCAGCAGGGACCTAAGACAATGTTATAATTCTTTTTCTATCCCCCACACAGGGGCAGTAAGACCACTGACCTGCAAGTTGCCTTTATTCCTTCATTCATATAAACATCCCTCACTTCAACTTGCAATAGGCCTGAGTTTACAGAACGGATGCATGGTGAGACAATGGTTACACTGAAAACAACTAACATTTACTGAGTTCTTACCACATGCCAGACACAAATCAAGGTTTATGCGAACTAATTCCCTTCATTTTATATCATCCTGTGAGCTTAGGTACCATTATCAATCCCATTTTATGGACAAGGAAACAGACACGGAGAGGTTAAGCAAGTTCCTCAAAGTTGTATAACTTCCAAGTGAGAGAACTAGAATTCAAGTCAGGTGTTGGAGCAAAGGGGAACAAATAGCTAAGATTTAACTTTCTAGAGTCCCATCAACAAATAAAGTGTGTCTAAATGGGTATTCAGGCAATTTTTTTTTACCCTTTTAGGTCTTATCGACAGTGAAAATATTTCTTAATTTTTCCACTCCCTCACAGAGTAGGAGCTGCTTATGAGGTTGAGGTTTAGTGTTTTGCTTCATTTGAATAGCGGAGACAAACCTGACGTGGAGGGGAACAGACAGGATGCGATCACGGACAAATCCTTTATCCAGTGCTCAAAATTACTTAATGTAATATCTGTACTTCATCTCCTAATGCTCAATTATACACTGTAACTCATCTGGTATACTATTACTCCAGTCATTCCTTTCACTATTTTTGCAGAACAGCAACAGAGCACGTAACGTGAAAAGGCTGTGCAGTGCTGCACTACTGTGGGGATCACTTACCCTCCGAAACCCCAGTTCCCTTCTCTGCAAAATGGGATGATAGAGTTAACATAGCATTGAACAGAGGCTTGTCGATAAGGTAGTGGCTGTAATTACTGAACTGAGAACACCTTTGAACTGGGACGGCCATGCCTCTCCTGTGATTCCGCAATACCACGCCTGCTGATGGCACCAGAGTCTGACTGGCCCACAGAACCAGCAATCAAAAAGATTTTGATTTTGATTTTGATTTTTCTAAGTTACTACAGGCATACCCCAATGACACCAATTCCTTTATTACTGCTGCTTCGCAGGTAGATCTGCTCCTTGGTTTTGTAGTTCAGAAGGATGAGCTGGTTCCCTGCTATGTACAACAGGGTATTGCTGTCGAGAAGCTGTAGATTGGCCCTCTTTTTGCAGTCATAACCAAAGGAATGTCTGAGAGCCAGTTGTTAAGGGAAAGAAATGAAACGAAGTAACCACCCTAGTGAAAGGAAGAGCAATGAAATAAATGTATTTCATAAATCCATAGTCTTACATAGACATACAGGTTTGAAGTAGTTGAATTTTACCCTGAAACTTAGTTTTTTTGTGTTAACACATTTTGTTGTTAGATGAAAATCCCAATACTTTAATCAATATTTTCATGTTTATAGGGAAAATCTTGAAAGCTCATTAATTTTATGTACAATAAAAAATAAAGGTAAATCTTTAAATTGGAAACTCTAGACCATGTTGTCACCTAAGTAACTTTATTTTCCTGTTTCCTAGTAAAATAATCTGTTTCCACAGATTATGATGTGGAAGTCCGTGTCTTGTCATCACAACAATCCTTCAGTTTGTTGAGTGAACACAGCAAAGGATATGTAGATCCTTTTCTTGGTACTGAAAGATGTCTAAAATCTGGCATGTTTCTGAAATTCCAATCCACCAATGATGACTAATATAATAACTTCACAAAATTGAAATGTAATTTATACAAATACATTGTGGAAATGACTAGGTAATATATAATTTTTTTTTTTTTTTGAGACTAGGTCTTGCTTTGTTGCCCCGGGAACCGCAGTCTCACGTTGCCTGGGATACCATGGACTCAAGCAATCCCCAGCCTCAGCCTCCCAGGTAGCTGGGATTATAGGCGAGTGCCACCACACCCAGCTGAGAAGTGGTTTCACTATGTTGCCTCAGGCAGGTCTCGAACCCACAGACTCAAGCAATTCCTAGTCTTGGCCTCCTGTCCTAGGCTGGGATTATAAGCACGTGCCACCGTGCCTGGCCCTATAATACTTAAATATATGTAATAAATAGGCTAATGTTTCCTTCCTGGCTCATTATTATGCACAAATTTGTAAATGATTGTGTATATATGTGTGCATTTGTGGTACAGAGTAAAAGTACACTAATTTAAAATAGAGGTTTAAAAAATCTGAGCTATAACACATCTCTAAAATGTAGTTTTACCATATTCAAGTTCAAGTTAATATAACCCAAAATATAAATTTAATAAGTAAATTTAATGAGTAAATCAAGCTATAAAAAACTGTAGTTTGCAAAAGAAATATATTACATAGTGTATCTTATTACTTATTTTCCACAAATTCATTGCTGAACACAAAAGTTGAAGGATCACTGGAAAAATCTATTTTATGAACCCTTTTTATTTCAAATGATTGCCTTATTGTATAAATAAAGAAGTTATGTGGGTCTTTAACAAGAAAGATATGTAGAATGTAAAAAAAGGAAAAATAAACTAATGGAATCGACTTGTGAAGTATACAAAATTATGACCAAATATAAGTAATTACACCTATCTCATGAAAAAGTAATTTTATATATTTAATAAAGGCACAATGTCTAAAATTGAATTTTACCCAAAAATGCAAACTAATGAGACCTGAAGGTCCAAGTGAAGTTATTCAGGTCTCCTGGAGAATCTCTAGGGTCTTCTTGCAAATAAAGAATGGGATCCACAGCTCCTTATCTTCACAGTGTATGGCAGACAGGACACTTTGCCTACCTCATTTTCCATTTCCCCAAACTACCACTCTCACCTTTCCTGCTCCTCTCTTCTCTCAGGAACCAATGTAACACTTTAAAAGTTAAAACTAAGTCTGTAACTGAGACTAGAAATGGGTTATCATAGCTCCACTAACTTGAATGACACCTGGGAATCAGGTATATAATCATTCACCTAATATGGCACAGTCGTTCCCTCTTCCTTGCTGCTGCTCTGATTAAGGCCTTTTCAACCACAGAATGGGGGAAAATGTCACTTCCCAAACTCTTAAATCAAAACCTGCTTCTAGCTCATCTCTATATCCTAGAATGCCTAGCATAGACTCTTGAGTCTAGTAGACATTCAATAAATATTTGGCTAATTAATAATCAGTGCATATCTTGAGTCTGATCCCTTCTTTTTAGACCTCGAGGACAGGGGAGTCCCCAGGTAAAGTCTGGATGTGTTAAAATACATTCTGTGCACTTTCAGCAACTCCCTTGTCTTATTTCTCTTGGTTAGCCTCTTCTTTACCTTAAAGATATTAAAAGAGACTTCAAGCAGCTCAGGGCATGCTAGGCATCTGGCAGTGGTGGCCACCCCACCTCCTCCTTGCAGCCACCTCTCTGCTTTTGTGTGGTGGTCGGGGAGTGGCCTCCCGAACAGGTGGGCTCTGGTTCGGGTGCTTGGGGGGGGATGGGAGGAACTATAAAGGCATCCCCTCTCTCTCATTCTCACCCCACTTAGTCCTCAGAAAGAATGAGAAGAGGATGAATAATCCATAGAATGGATAGTACTGGTGAGGGACCTGATAAAGATCCGGCTCACATATGGAGCGGAACACAAGAGAAGGAATAGTGAGAAAGACATTGTATAATGGGCTGGAGAAAACATCATGGACATCACCTGTCACAGAGTCACACCTATCGTCACACAATCAGTGGACGAGCCAAATTTAGGGGCTGATACACCACCCAAGAGAACAAGGTGCCCCTCCCCATTCCATGGGGTCACTGCGATGGGGTCTCAGCCCTACAGCAAAGCAACAATCAGGAGAGGAAGCAATCTGCAAAGGCATCCAGTGGATGCCTGTTCACAACGAGTATCTTCTGTAATGAATGACGTGGAATTGATTAGAGAAGACAGTCAACAATAAGAAGATACTGATTGATTCCAAATGAGCACGAACTGCTACCCAATGCAAAGTTAAGACTGAACACCTACCAGCACAGCTTGCTATATTCCAGGATCACAGTCCCTCACCCAAGAAAAGGACAAATGCCATAGAAAATGAAGGGACCAAAGGACACAATATAGATCAACAAACAAGGAGAGGGGTCTGAGTGAACAGAGGGGACGTCAACGGGAGAAGGCTTTCCAATAACCATTTGCTGACATTGTATAAAATCTAAAGAATGAATAAAATTTTTTTAAATAAATAAAAATATGAAAGAGACTTCACTGTTTATTTGTGGCTATCAAGGGTTTCCACTTTAAAATTGTACTTATGATACCATGATTAGTTCTGCTTAATGTCTTATGAGTTATGCTGTGGTTTAGGTGAGTTTATTTGTACATATTGATTCTCTGTGATCCATGCCTAAAAGATAATGTTTAAACAAAACATTATGCATGTTATACATATATATAATGAAACATTATAATATTCAATTAAAATTATATAATTATCTTTAATTAACTACTCTTAGTTTTTAAAGACTAATATTTCAAATATGAATTTATCAAAATGTTTATCCATTTTCTCAAATTATTATTCATTTAAATTATTATTAGCCATAGTTTTGAATAAAATTGTAAAATAATCTATCAATAATAAAAATTGTGTTTTGTACACCAGATTAAGTTTTGTTTAATGTTGCAGTTCAGGCGACAGCTTATAAAAGACACATTTCTTCATTGACTTAAAATTTGATAAGACAAACTTTACACCTAATAGATTTGATATAATTAATAAAGAATTAAAAGAAACTCAAGAAAGTTGACTTCTTATAATTCTCAGAAGACATGGAGAATATGTCTATTCCAAGCAAGTCCAATGTGGGATGTTCCGGAGAGGAATATTTCGATTCAAGGTATGGAAGAGCTCTTTAATGAAGTAAGTCATTGACTTTAACAATTGACCTTACAAATGATAAAGCAATGATAACATTAAATCCCTATCCTTACATTTATTCACAGATTCTTATTCTCCAAACTAGTCAAAACTTGTTATTTTGTGCCTCCTTCCTCAGGGATGTCTTCTTTGACAACTCATCTGAAGAACAGTGTGAGAGTATTGATGCCAGACAAGGTCATGTCAATGTTTCAAAAAGGGAAAACACTGATTTTCATGTGCCAGTTACTGAAAAAGGAAGTCAGGCTGGTAGAGGAGGTAACTGGGAAGAAGAGGCCTTCTGGTCTCCTTCATATTATCATCTCACTAGAGGACAGTCAGAAAAGCATCATTTCTCTTTATGGCAAAAGTTCAGACAAAACTTTTCTTTCTTATTTTCCTTTGAACATAAAGTAAAATCTTGCACTTTCTTATTCTGACTAAGCAATAAATGTTTGTTACAGTAGAAACAAACAATGTATTGTGTGATCACAGAATGAGTAGCTGAAATGAATGACAGTCATGTTGAAGGAACTGGAGGATAAATTGGGAATACTATTAAAAGAGTCCAGAACTCCCCATGAAATGGTACATTATTATTTGAAATAGACTTAGATTAGTACAACATTTATACTGTGAACTCTAGGGCTACTACTTACAGAAGCTGATAAAAGGAAGTACAACTGATATGTGTCTATATTGACTTGGCTAAGAGCCAAGCTTCTTAGAAACACCTAGACAGAAGATGTTAACTATTTTTTTTGTAAAGAGCCAGGTAATAGATACTTTAGGCTGTGGACCAGATGGTCTCTGTTGTAACTACTTAACTCTGCCCTTGTAGTATGATGGTAGTTATAGACAAAACACAAATGGGCGTTGTTGTATTCTAATAAAAAGAGTATTTTCTAAAGCAGGCTGGAGGCCAGATTTGGTCCATGGGCCAATGCCTCACCTGAGAAGTTGAAATCCCAAAATTATACATCTGTAAATAGAATGGATACTCAAGTGTGAGAAGATCCAGTGGTAAATTCGAATTTGGAGTCACAAAAGGCAAGGGAACTAGCTCTGCATAATTGTAGAAGAAATTTTCTGATATTTTTTTCTGAACTTCCTCCTCTGGCTCTTCCACAGCTGGGCCTGCAGTGTCCATATTACGAGATTCTAAAAAATTAAAGTATTTTAACTAAGAAGAGCATCTGGTGAAGAAGAGCATCTGGTGAATCCTACAATTGTATTTCACAAAGACAATACTCCCCGCCCACAACTCTAGTATTCTAGTAGGAAGCACTACCCTCTGCAGGGGGCGGGGTAAGGGGGAAGGGGGTGGAGAGGGTGTGGATATAAGCTGCCACCCACCAATGAGCCCAGGAGAAAAAGGAAACACACCTGTGGACCTGAGGGTGAATACTGAGTTCTGGACATGCTCTCAGTGACTCCCAATCAATTCCAAGAAAGTAGTTCTCATTAGTCTGGGACAGAGCACTCCTTAAGACACTGCCTCCCCAGAGAAACCAGTATGTGAGTACTGTGTGTGATCCTCAAATCGCATATTCAATTCCAGAGCGACTAAACTAACTCATTAGAATATGTTTGATGCTTTTCCCGTTATCATCCCCACACATCCTAGATATTTTCCTAAGGAATCATAGCCATTCAATTTGACATTAAATCAATGATCATAAGTAACAGAAAACTAACAATACTTACCGACAAAGTGTTCCACATAATCATAGTGAGATGAACTTGAACTTTCTCCCATATCTGACATCATATCTGAGTCATTATCATCTAAATAAGATTCTTCCCCTTCAGTTACTGTTTCATCTGTGGTGTATCTTCTAGCAGCTAGTAAAAATAATTTATTTTAATGGTTTCTAAATATTCCTAAATTGAAATAGACATTTTCTTATTTCCAAAGCAGCTAATACTTACAATTTGTTTTCATTCTACATTGAATGAATTTTAATACTGAATGCTTCTTAGAAGTATAATTTTATTTGTTTACTCTTATAATTTTACATAAATGAAAAATTCCTTTCCAGTGACTTCATCTCCCTTTTCACTTAACTCCCTATATATTTCCTATCAATACAAATTCACAAGAAATTCAAAAATAAAGAAAAAATAATTGTAAAAAAAAAGATGCAGAAAAAAGATGTTGCTACCTTTACTTAATAATACCTTTAGTCGATTCAATTTTACTGACATTTATTATTTAAGGGCCTTTTTACCTCAGAGACAAATAATGCACATCAAGGATAATCTTCTCTGAGTATGACTATCTCTAAATGATATCCTAGGAATAAGATTAGATTTACTTCAGGATAAGCTAAAAGGGAACGGGAACTAAAATAGGAATAGAATGACCTTAGGAATAAGCCAACATTCAGATCAAATGCAATCACAAGTATGTCTAAAAGATACCAATACATTATGGCAAGTCAGTGAAAGGTTGGGTGAATTTAAGAACAGGGCAGAAATGGCAAGTAAGCCAATACTGAGTACAGTCACCTAGTTATCTGAGATGAGGCTAAAAGATTTAAAGCAAGGCAGGAAAGTTGGACCAAGTCATTAAGCTGGACAAAAAGGACAAGGTTCTGTAGGAATCATACATTTAAATGGAAAGAAAGTAATCCTAGCTACCCAAACGGCCACACTTCTTGAATTCCCCCAAGGGAAGATCCTGGGTAACCATTCTCCAATAACAATATTTCTTTCTTCCAGCTGTGGCAATCATACTGTTCTCCCATCTCAAGATGAGGGTGATAAAAGATTAACATTCTATCTGCTAGCAAAAGAATTGAAGTTTCCAAGTGATAAATGGAGGAGGGTGGGGGAGGGGAGAAGTAAGGGAAGGGGCAACGGAGGGGGAGGAGGAAGAGAAGAAGAAATAGCTGAAAGTCTAGCAGAACTGGTGGATGGTTTGGCTGAGACTCAGTTGTAGCAGGAACCTCTTGATGATCATGGGGATGAGTCCACCTTAATCTCTCCACATAGGTGGAAAACCAGGAAATTTACTCATAATGAATGAGAATGTTGAAAGTTAAGAGTTGCTCAACATTTTAGGCAGAAAATAGGGCAATTGCTTCAGAAAAATCCTTTCAGTTATCAATTATAAGACAAAAAACCAACAAAACAGAGATCCTTTCAGGTTTCTAGATGCCAGCAAACTACTTTACATTACAATCTGGAATCCCAAGATGTATGTGTAACAGGGCGACCAGAGAAATACTTTTTAACTTTGACTAAACACATAAGGGCTGCTTCTCTCTACAAAGTAGGCTACTAGCAGTTTACATTAGCATTTACTTTTACCTTTAACTGGACACACCTATCTGCCTGCTTCTGCCTCTCTAGGAAGCAGGCCACAAATGGTTTATTAGCATTTTTACTGTACCTGCCTAGTATTGATATGCAAACATCAGCTACCAGCTTCTCTTAGCTTTCTTTCTCTCTTTTAGACTTAAAAAGAAAAACTTAGAAACACAGTTTAAACTCTCCTGGGTCCTTTTCACCATCTCCAGCCTTCTTAACCAAAATACCAAGTTAATGCAAGACTATCAGTGCAGACTAATTTATTTTTAACAAAGTGATCTTCTAATTACTACAAAAGAAACATGTAAATAAAACTCTGATTACTTTAACATTGTCCAAAACCTTTCTCAGCATTATCCAAAGTCCTTTCCCAGATTGCCCAAAAATCCCCATGATATCAGGTGAGAAGACAGACAAAACGGGGTGCTTACCCAAACCTAAAAAGGGTAGCAGCTGGCCCTTTAAAGCCAGCCACACACCAGGTTCTTCCCAGCACGCACGCATGCAGTAGCAAGACCACATAAACTTTAAGAGGGAGGCAAAAACAAATTTACTTATTAAAAGACAAACTGGAAAAGAGTCACAGAGGGGCACAGGGAACCCCTTTAGTAACATTACCACACAGTCCAGTCTCTAGTCCAAAGCGCACATGGCTTCAGCAGCCATGTGAGTCCACAAAATGGCAACTACTCCACATTGAGTCAGATAAATGAGTTAAGATGGCACTGCCGCTCCGTCTTCAAAGACACAGCTGCACTCACTGCAAGCCAGAAGAAGCCAAGATGGCGTCGTCGATCCTTCTCCGAAAGCAGGAGATTCAAATCCAACAAGGAAGACCAGGGTGGCGTCCTCAATTCTTCTCCAAAAGGCACAGCTCGGGCATTGGGTCAGCTCCAGCTCCACAGTGGCCCCGGCATCAGCAAAACTCACTCAGTACAGCAACACAGCAAGCGCTTCAGACGTCTCACGTTGAAAACAGCAACACAGCAAACTCTCCTCAGTTCTCCAAGACAGCTCACACAGGACACAAGTCTCTCCAACATGCTTCCCTGGGCTCCTCACCGACCTGGGCTGGGCATGGGGATGGAAGCCCACAGCTTGGCTTCCTTCCCTCCCTCCTGCCCCTCATGGCCGCGGCAGCTATGAGGCCTCCAGCCTCCCTGCTGCTCCTCTCTGCTCCTTCTCCATTCTCCTCTCTGCCCTCTTCCGTTCTCTTCTCTGCTGTTCTCTGTTCTGTTCTGTTTCTTTCACTTGTCTTTATCTCTGTCCCCTCCCTGATCCTTTAATCCTCTTTTTCCCCAATCCTCTTAACTTCCCTTTTCCAAATCTCCACCCACCATTGCTAACAATAGCTATTTTAATACATCAACACCAGTACTGGGGGCCACAGCCCCCTAACACTCAGTCTCTCAGTCCTGATCATTTCACCAGTGTCAGCCAGTCAGAGTTCCTCTCCATGTGTTTAAAGAAATCTTTCTTTTGGCACGCTCTTTTGGTGTGCTCCAGCTCCTCCATGCAGTCTTCTTCTTGTTGTCCAGGTAGAAACTTCACAGTACCGGGCCCAGAAAAGTTCACTTTCTTTCAGGCCTAACTTTTGCACGGCCTCTTTCAGATACAGGTCAAACTCAGCAAAACAAACTCCAACACAGAGTTTAAATCTGCAAACTTCTTAACTGCCTTTAGCACACATGCTGCCAGCCTGGGCCAGTCAAAGGCTGCAGGCCTCCAGGTCTTGGCCACATGGCCAAGTCTACATGGCTCATATCTTTACCCTACAAAATGGCCGATTCCAATATCTCCTCCATTGAATCTCTCTCTATTGGATCTCCATATTGGAATTTCTCTCTTTGTTTTCACATCCTTTATATACCCTGATTTCCTGCCTTCCAGGAACTGCACCTGGACCATTTCACTTCTTCCTCCCCCTTGCATCTCCCTGAAGGGAAATTCCAAATAAGGCCATTCTCACATTTTAACATATCTGTCCTTGAAATCTGTAATCTTAAACAGGTGACAATGGGGGTCAGGGAGCCCAATTTATGAATTGAGTATAGAGCCAACACACACTTGATTAAGACCTGCCCCAAGAAGCATCCAGTATATGTAAGGGAGATCTCAGAGCAGAGATAAATCACCCACCCATCAAGGAGATGCACAAAAGACTGGAAGTCAAAAAGTAGACCACACTATGTCACAAATGTAGAGAGTGAAGAAAAGCAGAAATGGAAAAACAAAAAGAAAACTTTTGAGGAAAGTGACTTAATCATACTTTTACAAACTGAATATAGTGGTGGTAGAGAAGAAGACCCAAACAGGACTCGAGTGGAAATATTTGTGCAAGAGTCCAAGCAGGAGGGGACAAGCATTTAAAATAAAATATAAGAAATCATGAAGTTATGAGACCTACATCATTTAACTTGAAAAAATATAATTTAAATTTCACATATAAATTGATTTCTCCAGAACTTGATCCTCTCTTGGTGAATAATCTGAATTAAATTTCTGAAACTATATTTAGGATTAGAAAATCTAAAAATATCAAGTTTCCATTATTCCATGCTGTCCAGTCAGAAAGAACCAATCATGTTTTTAAAATCCTATTACAAACTTTTTCACTTTTCCTGCTATTTGTAGTCACTGATATCCATCCACAGGCATTAGCCAAGTAATTTAATCTTCAAACGGTTCACAATTGTCATTTCAATGGATGAGAAAACTGAGGCTCAAAGAGGTGAAAACTTTTACCCAAGATCAAGTATCTTTAACTGGGCTCAAAACCCAAGCCCAGTTTTCTCTCTACTGTGCCATTTTTAAAAAGTGTTTTTAAAACTTCATACCTTCACAGGAGAAAGTAAGAGCAGACGTGCAGGTAATCATTTTCAACACAGAAACTTTTATGTGCCAGGGGTTGAAGACAAAATGATTGGAACACAAATTCTCTACTCCTAAAGAACTAGAGTAATAAGGGCATCAAACAAGCAAGCCATTTCTGCTGTATAAACTTCCATATGCACTGTTATCTGACTTGAATGATTTTTTTAAAAAAATCACCATATTATAATCCTTACTTACATCTTCGTGCAGATCTAGAGGACTCCTGAGATTGGTATGCATCACTCTTTGACTTATCTGATTTCCCCTCATCAGTATCCTGATCATCTGGTTCCTTCATTTCCACTCTAAGTGCAAAACTGACACAGAGATAATGTTAAGTAGAAATCATTAACAGATTTTTTTCTACAAGCACCAAACATACCAGGTGTGTTGATGACTGTATGTTTGTACAGTAACCAAGCTAACCTCATGGGCAAGAGGATGCAACCACTATCACAGAACAATGCAGAATCAGAAAGTACAGCCATATAGTTCCTTTGCCCAGGTAAAGTTGTAACTGTGGTGTCTTCCAGTTTTGCACAGTCAAACACACCATTCAGGTCCGTCTTTTCTCTATATGTACCACCATTAAAATTAATGCCCTGCTATCCTTCCTTTGTCTCACTCCTCCCATTCCTCTTCCCATGACCAAATCCCATCAATGTTAACTAAACAGATTTTAAAATATTTGTTGAAATGTTTTTGGGAATGCTGGAATGACACATGCAAAAAGATATAATCAGATCATTATTTAATACCATGCACTAAACTAAACATGAACTAAAAAATTAGTTCAAAATGGATTAAAGATTTATATATATATATATATATATGACCTGAAACCAAAAAGTGCATTGTAGAAAACACAGGTGATACATTCCTGAACATCAACTTCAGAAACATATTTTGGGAGTCAACTCTAATAGCTAAGTATACAAAAGCTAAATTAAGAAATGGGACAACATCAAACTGTAAAACTTTTGGCCAGAGGATCAGTCCAAAGTTGGGTTGCTGAGGTCTAAAAGCTTATCACAGGTTTAAGCCACCACCTGGTGAGGGACTACAAGAAAGGATAAAGCAAATCTGGGACAAAAGGGTCTCCCTTCTCGGGTCCCATTTCTACATTGCCTCTTTTATTTCTAAAACAGTTTTTAACATGCCACTCTTCTTGCTTAAAACCTTTCATGATTCCTCACTGCCCTGAACTAAGTAAGAAAAGTCTCTCAGCATGGCACAATACACCTCCCCGAGGATCTATAGCGCCTCCCCTGAATGTTTTTCCCCTTCCTAGTCCTTCCTTAATCCCTTCTCCTTCTCAAAAGTTTTCATCAGTAGCAACCAAGGAAAGTTCATGACTGACCAGACAAACTGAGTTCATGTGCTATTATCTGTTATCTGTTTGTACACTACAAATATATTGCAACTAGATGTACCACTCAAGTGCTATGCACATTATCCTATTTAATTATAACAAGAGCCCAGTGAGGGAACATTGCCACCTTCCTTGTCAGAGATAAGGAAGCTGAAGAGTAGAGGGGTCAATTTGCCAAGTGGCACACAGCTAAGGGGGGCGGGGTGATTTGCTTGCCCCCAGATGCCATGCACTTTCCCACCAGACACCCTCCTTCTGGCTTAGCCCTACTGGCTGTCCACTGTCTTGGTCACCAGGATGGGTTATGAGCGCTGGGTAGGTAGGCAGGAAGAGTGTCCACTTGGTTTTCTTTGTTTGCGTATTTTTTTAATATATATTTACACAATGGAATATTACTCATCAACCAAAAATACAAACTCATGCCAGTCACAGGATCATGAATGGAGCTGGAAGGAATTATCTTGCTGAAATTAGAAGGAAAGATAAGCACTGAATGGTCTCACTTACATACGCAATATAAATAAATCAAACAAAAGGACAAGAAATAGTAAAAACTAACAAGTTGACAATAGAAATGAAAAACCCACCAAAGGAAGGAGGAGGGGAATGAAACCGGAGGAACACAAGGGAAAATGGTGATGGGTCATGGGTAATGTGGTGGTGGGAGAAATATGGGATATGGGAACTACAGCAATGTAGAATAATTTTTTTTAGTTTTGTTTTAAAAAGAGGGTCCACTTTGTATCCATGGTATCAACCCCTTGTCTCCATCGCTAGTCACTTCCTGCATTTGCTGATTGATAATAAGGGCATTTCAGCAAAGACTGGCAAATACTGTTTCAACCTGAAAAGTCCAAGTGGGACTTGCTGCTCTCTGACTCGTTAACAGATCCGGGTGGGACCCGCCAAAGAGAGGATCCAAACTTACCTAAGGCAGCGACCCACGCCTTGCCTTCCTGGTCACCACTGCTTGCCTAGTCTGGGTTTACTGCGGTTACCAAGGCAACGCCCGCCCCACCTCCCGCGGACTAGGAGGTGGGTCTTGCGACGCCTGCGCGGTTCCAGCTGGCGGCTGCGGGATAAGAGGCGATGCTGCACTAGGGAAACTCAGGCTCAATCTCCCTTTGCTCCCACCACCCCCCAGCTCCTTATTGTCGCGTTCTAAACAAAACTAAAAAGCAAAGCATTCTGCCAATTCCCTACCCACTAAAGATGTTTTGTAGATAGTAAAACGAATGACTTTTGAATGCTTTGATACCTGCTCCAAAATACAAAATGGTCCCTATGCACCCTGATCAGACTCTACTGCCGGGCTCCTGTTTATTTCAGTTTATGTTATCTCTGTGGGCTCCTGTTTATTTCAGTTTATGTTATCTCTGTCAGCAGTTAAGAATTAATATGATGTAATATTGTAGGCTCCTTGGCCGCAGGATGTTGGGATCACAGAAGTATAGTCCTAGTTTGACAGTTTTTCAATTTAGTAGTTTATTCTTCAAATGCTATTTGGTAGAACAAGTGCTCGTATTTTTCAGTATCAAATTTACTGGTTACAAAATATTTGTAAATAGCCACAAGGTCACATTAATATATGACGTGTCACACAATTTCCAAAAATCCTTATACCATGTGTTGCTTGGTTTTCATAATGTTCTCTTTAGTTTTCCCCAGGATCTAACAATAAAAAGCATATTAACCTTGCTATTAATTTTTAAAAGGTATTTTCCAGGTTGTTAGAAAAGTCATAAACATAGAATAAACTTATTTTAAATTTCATGTTAGTATATTTTCAAAAAATATGCTCCTTTTTTTCCTTTTAACTCCAAACATCTTTTCAGAAGACCTCAATTTCAAGCATTGAGTTCTATTGTTAATCTGAGAAAACAATAAATATACTACATAATGTCTAAAAACTTAGGAATACTGAAAAATAGTGTACTTACTTTGCATAAAACATTAGTGGTAATCCTTACTGAATGCTGTTGGGAGGCCCTGGCTGTGCATCTGCACATTTACACACCTACCTCACACCTCACAACCACACCTCCAACATTCAAAATGGAAGATACTCACCCAGGGACACAACCCCAGTGTCTGAGTGGTGTACTTCCCTTGAAAGAGTACTTACTTCCTCTACCTATCTCAGTTTCCTCATCTGCACAAGGTTAGTACATGCCTCATTAATGTGTCGTGAAATCACATGAAGTAGTTAAAACAGTGCACTTAACAGTGTTCAATTCTGCAAACCCAAATTATTTCACCAGGTAGTGTAGGAATGACAATATATTGTTAACTGTGACTTTATTTTTAAATATATTTATTTTGTAATTATCATACAGTATCAGTAATGTTTGCATTACTTATTCCCCACCACACACCCCCAATCTTCCCCTTCTCCACCCCCCCCATCCCTCCAACTCCTCTCACTGCATGCTGTTGGTCTGTGTTTGACCCACAGGACTGTGACTTTAATTATTAATCTAGTTTCTATGCCAAGTTTGGAATTTGGAGAACTGTAAATCTCATTACAATTTAGCAAATGATCAGCAGCTCGCTGGTACATAATGGAGAAGTCCTATATTTTAAAAAAATGAGTCTAAATTTTTTTTAAAAAGTAAGCTGAGTTTGAACTGTTAATATAAATGTAGTAAAATATAACTATAGCTCAATGATTCCCAAACTTGAGAAAGCTCCAGAAACACCTGAAAGAACTTACTAAAACAGTGCTTCTGGTGGTGGACTATGGGTGCTCTGGTGAAAACACACTAAAAGGGGGAAGGGGGTTTTCTGTACTTCCAAAATATAACTATGTAAAGTCAATGTTACCTAAATTTAAAAATATAACAAAGTATTCTTAATCAATAGGGAGGGTAGACCCCAAGAATTCAAGTCTAACAAGTATCCCAGATGAGGCTGATGCTATTGATTGGGGTTCATACTTTGAATTCCTGAAATCTGGTAAAGAGGTACCATTATAAGATGGCTAAAACCAAACACATACCAATTCATGGACTTGGAAGTGAAAGTTTCTTTATAATATTGTCTCCCAAGCTTGGCTGCATATTGAGATCACCTGAGAAGGGTTTTTTAAATACTCATCTTTATTTTCTAACCCCAGAGGTTCTAATTGAATTGGTCTGGGGTGAGACTTAGGCATTGGGGGTTTTAGGTCCCCAGATGATCTAATGGCAGCCAAAGTTAAGCAGCACTGTTAAGATGGCCTAGGAAAGGCCCTTTTCCTATACTGCTCTTCTTGGAGTTCTTTAGAGCCTACCTTTGTATTTCATCAGCAAACATGTACACTAATAGAGTGCATACTATCTTGCCACGGACTGCAAGTGAGTTAGCAGGAAAGTTTTGGATTAGTTTCCAAATCTAGCTGCACATTAAATACTCTAAGCAAGGTTTTTTGGTTGTTGTTTTTTGTTTGTTTGTTTGTTTGTTTGTTTGTTTTTGAGACTAGGTCTCGCTTTGTTGCCCAGGGTACCACGGACTCAAGTGATCCCCAGCCTCAGCCCCCCAGGCAGCTAGGATTCCAGGCATATGCCACCATGCCCAGCTACCTTTTTGAGATTAGGTCTCGCTATGTTGCCTGGGGTGGGTCTCAAACCCACGAACTCAAGCGATTCCTAGCCTCGGCCTCAAGCTGTGTAGGCTGTGATTAAAGGCATGACCACCGTGTCTGGCCCTACTTTTAGCAGTTTTTAAAAGGCTCATGCTAAGGATTTACCTGCCTGATAACCAGTTTGTTTTTTTCCAAATGGATCCAGTGTTAAGAATGATAGTTTTTGTGGTTTAAGGAATATAAAGGAGAAAACAATAAAGTGCCAACCAGTTGCAGAACATCAAGAAAAACAAATGTCAAATGAATGCATTCACAAACCAAGCAGATAGCCTGAAATTTCAATGATAAAAGGAATAACATTAAAATAGCTTTATTTTCCAGACAGGGCTATTTATTAAATGCCAAGTTTCAAAAAATATAATATGATGGAAGAATCTACACTAATGCAAATGATCAGTAAAATAAACAATGATCCAGAAAAACTAATTTTTACCACAAGAAGAGGTCGTAATTCAAATTGTATTGGACACTGTAGGGTAAACATCCTGTTAGTGATGGCAACAGCAGTTAGGCATCCCAAATCTGTGTAGTTTCTTTATTGATTCTAGCAGTTACACACACATACCAGACAGGGCAGGGCAGACCAACACAAGGGCAGGGGGAGGAAAAGTTGGGGGAGTTACAAGGCAAACATGCTCACTCCTTGTGAGCTCTCAATTATTCCCTCTTGTGCTCTTCTCCCCTGGAGTGACACTGCCTCCTTTATCTACTTTCCTCCCAGGCCCAAGTGAGCCCACTCACATGCGCACACCCACTGGGCCCAGTCATGTACAATCATGGGGAGGGCACAATACCACAGGTGCTGGTCAGAGGCCAATGGCAGAAGGGCAAAAATCCTGACAACTTATTTACCCTACAGACACTTTCTAGAATAGTGACTTACAACTACAGGAGGAAGAAAGTATTGCCTGAGACAGTTCTCCAAATAGTTTCAAAGCTTTTCCCCACCTCACTCCGACCTCATTTAGACTGAGAATTTCTATCATACGAATTAGCAAGTTAAAAACAGAAGCCACTCTCTGAGAGCCAAACTGGAGTCCTGAATGCTGCGTAGATTTCAGAGCTGAGAAAATAGACAGCAACATTTTATATTCTATTTTGTTTCAAGCATTAAATTTACCAAGTAATCAATGTTACCATATTTTGACATTCAAGTTCTACCATTATTTATTTGATGTCCATTATCATTATTTATGGTGTCTTCATATTTAAAAATCATCACATGTAAGATTTTTATAATACATACAACCACTCTACCTGCCTAAGCAAATGTAGACATATACCCCATGCCTGCTTTTAAAATCTGTACATTCCTCTTGATGGAAAAAGTGAGGGACTACCATGACTCCCCTCAAAAAAGAAACCTGCAGGGTGGGTTATATTTTTCTGAAACCTGACTTTAATCAGACAGAAGCATTTTAAGTTATATGCAGCACAACTTGATTCTTCAAAAAAATAAAAAATGAAATAGATCATCATTTAATATAGACCAAAAAAGAATAAAGATGATGAAAGCAAGTATATACTACTCAAATAAAACTTACAGTTACTTATAAAATTATTAGAATACAAAACTTTAATTTCTCCATAGTAAAAATTTTATGCACAGGAAGTTGTAGGTTGGTCACTTGCTGGAAATCTATTTAAAAAGCCAAAAAGTAGTTTCTTTAGTCCTTGTCCCATTAGTATGAAGCCATAAGATTTTTGTAGATTTTAGCTAAAAGAAGGTCTAAAAAACTCAATAGTCGCAGGAAAGTCCAAGATTACTGAAAACAAAAGCTATAAAACTCCATTTACGATACGTGGGTAGAAAGTGCAAACCAGCCTTCTTCATTTTCTTTCTCAATCTGTTGAATAAATGCAAAAATTAGCTAGAATGTAACTAGGAACACATGACCACTTAAGATTTACAATTATTTAGACCAAGATATAGAACCAAAGTTATGCCATTAAATGGTACTGCAGGTTGCCACTGGAAAATTTTGTTATCAAACAGAGACAATCCCAAATAATGGGCTGCACTGGTAAACTGAATTTCTTATTGATTTAGGACACCTAATTTTTTTTAAAGGTTAAACCCTGTCTTAAATCAAAGGTATAACTTTTTCTTAATGTTAAAAAGTCATTTGCTATTAGTAAATTAACTTGTTACATAGTTCCAGACATTAAGGGAAAATTATATTAAATAATTTAAAGATTTCCAGGATATAGGGAATAGCAAAGGACAAATCTATCAGTGTTGGCAATTGGGATATCTGAGGTTTATTGATTAAAATTGGGTTATTGATACTCAGTGTTTACTGAAGCACTTGATTTGATCTAATTACTGAAGTTAGCAATAAGAATACCAAAGATCATCACCACCCATACCAAACAACTGTTAGTATAGGTTTGCAAATATAATGGTTTCAATTTAAAGATGTCCTAACAATTCATTATTATGATCAAACACTGAAAGAAACTATATTCTATACCAACACAAAAAATGCCTTTTGCAAATACTTTGCCTATATTGTAAGACTATTCTATACATTCCTATAGCAAGTCAGAATACATGAAAATATGTAAGACACTTCATTATCCTTTGTATGGTATGATAACCTCTTTAACTGGGGCACACAGAAATGGCAAACGGGGTAAAATGACAAAGAACATGATTGATCCCAGGCTCCAGCTGTCACAAGCCCCACATAAATACAGCCAGGTAACTGTTCTCTATACCAAGAACCAGTTATCTCAGCTCCACAATTTGGGAAGTTCTGCCTGAAACCAGTAATCAGCTGTGTTTAAAGTCTATCAAGATGCTACTGAATTTTATCAACTGCCTTTGTTACTCTAAAAAAAAATAGAAGTACATGGCTTTTTTTTTTTTTTTTTAATGAGGATGAACTAGTACTTCTTGTCTTCTGAGGATTTTCTATCAGCTTTAGGAAACAGAAATAAGATTAGGAATGGAAATCATTAAAGTCACCACCATTCACCCTCACCCTCCTGACTCGTACACACATTTCACAATTATATTACATTTTATCATGTACCTTTGCTCTTGGATTGAAGGGTGCGAATATCCCACTTCCTGAGGTAGTGTTTAATGGAGAACAAGAATTACTAGTAGCTCCTGAAGATCTATAAGGAGAAATAACAAAAAGTAAGAGGGTGATCCATCATTACGAACCTTCAAAAATGATGTAAGACTAACAACTCTCAATATTGTTAGCAGCTTGAAAAAGTTAAAAAGGCAAGGCTGACTTAGGTTCAAATGAGAAAATTATTTGTAACATTACACCAGCCTAATTTTTTTTTTTTTTTTAACAGATGTTCTTTTGAACAGCAGTTTCAGGTTTACTTTGAAAGACTGAGTGGAAAGTACGGAAAGTTCCTGTATATCCTTCAACCCCCACCTCCCTCACCCACTTTGCCCTATTATTAACACCTTGGTTCAGATGGCACATTTGTTACAATTCAGAAAACAAGTTGGATACATTATTAATGAAACTCACAAGCTACATGTTTTATACATTACATGGGTTTTGACAAATGTATAATGACCTATATCCCTTATTACAGGATTACAGTGGCTTTTTTTAAAATTCATTTTTTAAAAATTTCTTACATAGATAAATGGTTGCTGGGATGCCTCCCCACCCCACCCCTATGGCCCATCCATTCACTCAGACTCCTCTCTTGTTGTTTGTTGATTTATGTTGAGTCCATAGGTCTCTCTTCCTTTTCTGTGGTTGTGTCTATCTGACAGGTGAGGGACTGTGTTCCTGGTACACAGCATTCTGTGCATGAAGGATTGTAGTTTTAGCTTTGCGTTGGGCAGTCTGTCCGTGCTCATTTGAGGTTTAACCATGTCTTCTCATTGCTGACTGCCCATTCCAGTCTATTCTCCCAGTATATCCTTTGCCTCTTCACCCCGCAGCTCTGACTTCTGGCTTGGGGGGGCCTTGATCCGAGTCGTTTCCTGTAATTAGATTTCTCAGAGAGGGTAGGCATCCACCAATGGCCTTTGTGGATGATCTTCACTCTCTCCCTTTGCAGATTTGTTGTGGAGCCAGTTCCCCAAGTCTGTGGGCTTCCTCTCCCACAATGTGGGGAGGGACTCCTTGTTTTCTTAGGAGGCATATCCCGAAATGGGGTCTTGGTTCATCCATTCCTGACCAGTTAGTTTGTAGGGACACGTTTTTGTGA
>PVHY01012870.1:29314-43218 GCA_004024945.1 Uropsilus gracilis | reverse complement strand
TATGTTGCTTGTGTCACAATAGAAGACAGTTGAAAGCTGCTGCTTTGGCCCTGCAGAAATCCTTTAGATCTTCATTCAGGGACTATTTAATCCTTTTCTGCCCTCCCTCGGCATGTAATTCAGATGAGTTTGATGTTTTGTTTGAAGCACAAAGGAACAGAAGTCACATTTACGGTGGCTCGTGCTTGTAAGCTTCAGCCTATGAAGCGGCCGGGGCTAGGGATCGCGGTTCGAGTCCCGCCTGGGGCCCGTAGCGAGACCTAGTTCCAAAAAAAATAGCTGGGCGTGGTGGTGCGCGCCTGTCATCCCAGCTACCTGGGAAACTGAGGCTGGGGATGGCTTGAGTCTGTGGTACCCCGGGCAACGAGAGCCTGCAGTTCCACGGGCAAAAATAGTGAGGCCTAGTCTCAAAAAAAAAAAAAAAAAAAAAAAAAAAAAGTCACATTTAAAAGGAGCAGGTGAGACCAGCACTCACCTCTCGATGCCTAAGAGCGCCTCAGCGTTAATGAGCGCCAGGCACCTGCTCAGTGCCTTTGACAGCACATTCCACACCACCACCCAAGGAGATAGACATGGTTCCTTCCTGATTTTGCATTTCAGGCCACTTGGCCAGAGGTTACAGCAGGCCAATATTGCAAAGCTAGAACTGGCCCCAGGGTTTAGGACCCGGAGCCTGAGTTCTTACTTATAACACTTGGCTGCTTATCTCAGGATAGTTGGAGCAAGGGAAGAGACACAGTGTTTTAAAAGCAGAGGAGCTGGTTTTTAAAAAGACAGGTTTGGAAGCATTTGGTGGAGAGGCAAACAACTCTTCGGTTCTTTCTTACACCAGAGTAATGGATAGCAACCATTGTCCCTAATGATAAAGTCCTGTTACCAAAAGAAGCTAATTCTATAAGGCAGAAACTCTGAAGTAGAGGAATTCAAGATAAAAAAATTGATATCCTTATTCATATCTTATTTTCATTAGATAAAAGAATAAGAAACTACCATATAAATAAAATATATAATATTGTAGATGAATTAAATGACTAATTATGAGCATTAATACTTTTATTTTCCACTTATCATCATTTGACTAGAGAAACTTTTCAAAATCTCCTCCCAAATCATTTCAATGATGTTCTTCTGATTTGTTTGGTTTTGTTATACATGATTTGCGTACAAAGAGGAATTTTTTTTTCTGTCTGGAAGTTGAAAAAGGTTATGATTTGCATATGATTTGAATTATGATTGTTGGAAATTATGATGGTAGGAAATAGGATAGACTTTGAAAGGGGGTTACATTTGAAGAGGGTTAACATTGTGTGCTCTGCTTTTAATGTTATGTCAGGACAAAAAATATTAACAAGAAAATGAACATAATTTCCTTCCCTCTACACTCTGCCAAAATTTCCTCCCCCAGCCCCATTCAAAAGCAGGGAGGGTGGTAAGAAGCTTGGTTATTATTGTTGTTTTATTCAATACATATGGGCAGAGAGAGATGCAGAGAGGAGGAGAGAGGGGAGAAAAGAGGAAAGGAGAGAAAAGTCTGGATGAGTTCACTAGAAGTGAGTTGTGAGTACAGACAGGAAAGAGGTGAAAAGAAAAAGAAAAACCAAATGTTTTCACTATTCTATGGGACATGGGAAAGATAAACAAAAAACCACGAAGAAAAGTCAAAACAAGCCAACAACCAAATTAAAGTACACAACTTGGGGGAGGGGGAGTGGGACAGGGTGGGAACAGTTGGAGGGTGACCCCCAGAGATCACAAAGATGGTAAATTTATATATAAATAAATTATTTAATAATTTAAATTATTAAATAATTTTAAAAAAGAGGTGAGACTCAGGTGCTGAGCCCTGCTTCTCCTATGGTAAGAGGCTTGGAGGAATAAGGGGAAAAGCAAAGGAGTCTTAGCAGCAACAACCAATAGGGTAGGAGGAAAACTGAAGAGTGTGTGTCCTGGAAGTCGAGTGAAGATGTGTAGCAAGCAGAAGAAGTGACCAGCCTGATCCAGTAATACTGAGATAGTGAGGAAGATGAGGATGAGAGTTGACCTTTGGGACTTAATATGAAGGTCATTGGTGACATTGACCAGTAGTTTTGAAGGAGTGGTAGTGGCCAAAGCCGACTGGACTAGGCTTAGAAGGAAAAAAAAAGAAGAATCAGAGATAGCAAATGTTGCTCATTTTTTCAAGGAATTCTGCTCCAAAGAGAAGCAGAGATTTGGAATGGAAGTTGAGGGAGAAATCAGGTTAGAGAAGGAAATTTTCTTTTTGATCAGAGATAGCATGTTTGAATGCTGATGGGAAAGATCAATCAACAGAGAACTTTTCATCATGTAAGATAAGAAGGGCTTAATTGTGGAAAGTACTGTTAACTGGTGGGCAAAATAGAGAGATGGAACTTGAATGGTTGCACAGAGGGTTCAAGTGAGGGAAAAGGGAATAGGAACCGTGGGTGCAGACCCTGCTAGGTGAGAGAATATGGTGGTAGAGTCTGTGGAGCCTCTTATGATTCCCTTCCCAGGGTCAGAGTGGTCTTGTTTCAGATAATTACAGAGGGAGCATTTCTCAGAACTTTTATTAAACAATTGAAGAGTGAATTTGCAAATAACTAAGCCATACAAACATAAAATATGTCCTTTATTCCAACAGAGGACTACCAGGAACTCATTGAAGACATAGTTCGTGATGGCAGGCTCTATGCATCTGAGAACCATCAGGAAATACTTAAGGTGAGTAGATGCCTAACCTGGGGAGGTTGGTCACCACAGAATTCCTGGCCACCATGGGGGAGCTGCCTTTTACTCCTTATTATCCCCTTCAGACACAGCCTCCTCTGGGCTGAGATCAGTTCTGTATCTTCCTCAGATTTATTTATTTTTTAAAATTCAGGTAACTATCTTTAGTGCTGTCAAAGGAAGTTGTATTTTTAAATACTTTTTAATTTTAATTTTTTGAAATATGTGGAGGAGCGGCAGGAAATTTGCTTGTCATAAAGCCAAGTCAGCAGCATATAATGTTTTTCATGTTCCTCTTTAAATGCTTGATCTCTGGCTCCTTGTATCTCCTTCAAGTCCTAAGTTCACTCAATTTTAGCTTCTTCAAAGTAATCATCAGTAAACACTTGCCATATCACTAAGCTCCATGAAGAATCCCTGATTCTAGTGCTTTTTCTCATCTGATTGAGAAAAAGGTTTTTATATACCAAATTTTCCTTTTTAAAAGTAATATGTGCTTACTACATATAGTTAGAAAAATAAAAATTGGAAATAAGATAGAAGTTAGAGAAAACAATTTTCAGTTTTAGTCAGCTAATTTACTTATTAACACTAGTCATTATATTTCTAATGGCCAAATGGCCAGAGTGTTTAAATATTCTGGCCCAGTAACAAGCATTCTGTTCTTTTTAGGATAAGAAACTGATCAAGGCTCTGTTTGATGTCCTGGCCCACCCCCAGAACTATTTCAAGTACACAGCCCAGGAGTCCCGGGAGATGTTTCCAAGATCGTTTATTCGATTGCTACGTTCCAAAGTGTCCAGGTTTTTGAGGCCTTACAAATGAGTCTGTCCATATGCTACCCAGCACAATGTTCAGCTTGTGGGCTGGTGGGATGCAGCACCTGCTTCTGAAGCCAACATAGAGGGACGGCGCTGCCTCCGGTAGCAATGACTCGTTAGAGTTCAATTTTCCTAGATAATACAGATATTTTGGTAAATCGAAGTTGGTTTTTCTTTCCCAACATTGCGGTTCTGCGTGGAGGATGGCTTTGAGTTGCACCTTCTTCTCACTGCTATGGGCACATCCAGGGCAGGCTGAGCACGGCTTCTGTTAGCTTAGGTGAGACTCACCTGTCCTTGGTCCTTACTTTTCCTCAAGGGGCCTCAGAGGGAAGGAGGCCACAAAAGGGGCCTGTCTTGCCTGAATCTTTAGTTTCCTCCAGTCCAGTTTCTCCCTCCGGGAGCCCTCCGCGCCCAGGGACTCTGACTAGGCAGAGCAGATGAGGATGAAGGGAGGGAGGAAAGCCCTTCCTGGGTCCATTACCCACCTGAGACTTAGGAGGACTCTGTTTCTCCTGTCTCTGTGACTTAAGTCTGATCCCAGGAGTTTCAATTCTCAGCAATACTTGTTCACAAATACTTAAAGCAGAAAGAACTAGAAACAAAATGGTAAAAATGAAGTGACTTTGTAGCTATAATAACACAGACCTAGTGACAGCCTTCTTCATCACTGCTTCCATCTTGTCTCAAGTACACGGAGCTGGTTGTGGTGGCCCCGGCTGTACTTTTAGATACTCGTGGACCCTGAGTTACGGCTTGCAGTTCAGATCAGGTATGGATGGAATTGTCCTTGGTGGATTCAAATCACCTGCGTCATGAAAAAGATCCACAAACCTCGAGCCAGTGTTGCCAAGGGTCCTACTTTTGCAGTGGGCTTCCCATGAGGGTGCCCAGGTGCAGGCAGGAGACAGTGCAGACTGCACACCTGGGTCATGTTTACCTCCACCTCACCAAGATCAGAGGCTTACTTGGCTCTATGGACATGAACTGAGCGGCTACACCCCACAGCAGCCACACAAATGCCCACCCCACTTTTAGTCAGTATGGTGGGTCCTCACAATCATTTTCTCCCACAGGAACTTGAATCTTCAATATTACCAAATTAAAAAAAATTAAATTCACAGGGACAAAAACTCTCATTAAAATGAATAAAAAGGAATCCTATCAGACCAGCTGCCATATCCCTAATGATCACTCTGACTCTGCTTGGTATTCTGTATTTTAGTGACAAATTAAGTTTTACACAATTTTCAAAAAAAACCTACAAATATTTTTAAAGAAAACAAAGGCTATCTTATTATTGTGATTCACTTTTCACTTCAGTTTTTTTAAAGTAAAATTAAGAACATTGTTTTTTTTTCCCAAAAGCCTTAAGTCCTAAACAACCATTACCAAATTTCTTTCAATATCTGAACATCTTCAAATTACTTAAAATAAGTACATGTTAGCTGTCATACTGGAAATTGGCCTGCAGGTCTGAGTCTAACCATATGATGAAAACTCTAATCTAGGCTGAATTAGTGGTCAACCTGATGTGGACTTGGGGCCAGCTGCATGGTACTATCCTGCCCTTGCACATTAGACTCTTTTCACCACTGTGATTCTGTAGTGCTGATTTCATGGGAAGACTAGGAGTGGAAATACATGGTGGGTGGAAGAAAGCTGCAAACACCTGTTCCCTGTGCAGTATGCCCCAGCAGCAGACCAGTGCGCAGAGCTGTGGTTCTGGTTCAAGCCTCAGCCTCTGAGGCCCGCCTGAAACTTCCTCCCTCTACCCACTAACCATCCTGTTGGAAGGCTGACTGACCAGGGTTACTGGAATAAATACAGAACATATACTATGTGCCAGGCACTATTGTAGGTCCTTAGGATGTGCAGTGATGATGAGACAAAGTCCCTGCTCTCATGGATCTTACATTTTAGAAGGAGGAGACAGAGCAAGAACAAATAAATCAGTCCAGAAAGTCTCAATTAGTGGTAAGTGCCATGTTATAAAGTAAAACAAGTTAATGTAACAGATGGCTGCATGGCTTCTTTAGGATTGTGGATTGTGATTGGCCTCTCTGGGGAAATGATCTTTCCATTGAAAACTAAATGGCAAGAAGGAATCAGCTGTGGTAAAATCAGGGAAAGAGAATTCTAGATAAAAGAGAGCCTGGTGCAAAGGCAATGAAGCAGGAGCTATAGATGTGTATATCCCAGTTAAGAGAGAAGGCAAGGGGTATAAGATGAGGCCAGAAAACTGGGCATAGGCCAAGGCACATTAATTTTGGAATTCAGAATGGGGAGGATGGAGTTGATTTAATTCTAAATATACTGTCAAACTTTTGGAGGGAGGTAAGCAGAATTGTGGAATGGCCTGATTTATGTTTTCAAAAAGATAGCTCTGGTTACTATAAAAAGAATGGATTTTAGGGGAAGACAGGCATGGAAGCAGAGAGCAGTTAACAGCTATTTCAGTCAGACACACCATCATTTAAGTAGGAGATTAGGTTGAGGGGGGTAGTAGTGGAGATCCTAGGAGATTTTGGGATATGTTTGAGGGGAGAGTCAACAGAACTTGCTGTGTATTGGGAGGGGAAGGGAAAGACAGATTGAAGATGACTATTGGTTGCCTGAGCAAATGGTAGGTGAAGAAGACTACAGGAGATGGTTGGGGACATGAGACAATTTAAAAAACCCACAAGTTCTTTGATGCTACTTCCACTGGAAGGTTTGGGGGGAGGGTGTCTCTTCTCCCTCACACTGAATCCAGGCTCTATGACTGCCTGATCAATATTATGTGACAAAAGTAATATTTTACTAGTTTCTAAGCCCAGGATTTAAGATACTGGCAATTTCTACTTCCTTGTCTTGGGAAATGCACACTGGAACCCAAGCCACCAAACCTAAAGGAAGCTGTAACAGCTTGTGGTGAGCCCCCCTCCCACCCACATCCCAGCTGGGTTCCCAGGTGACAGATAACCAGATAACAACTTGGCTGCAATGTGAGTGAGCCTTCTTGGGGACAGAATCTTCAGCCCCAAACAGAGCTGTTCCAGTTGATGCTTCACAAAGCAGGCCCTATTGAACAGTATCAAAATTACAGACTTGTGAGCAAAATCAATGATTATTGATATCTTAAGTCTTTTTTGAGGTTGTTTTTTATGTTATAATTAAGAGACGGGAAAGGAAGACCAGTGGTTCAACTTGGCTATTCTAAGCATAAGATGCCAGTTAAGTATCCAAATAGAGAGTTCAAATAGGCATTTGGTTATAGGAGAGGTCAGGGCTAAAATAAAAACAACTAAATGGCAAAAGTAATATTTTGCTAGTTTACTAGAATACAGACTTGAAGCCAGTTGAGATCACCTCTGGAAAGTACATACATCAAAGGGCAGGAAGTACTGAGATTCCCTGAGTGGTAGAGGGACAGGAAGAGGCCAAAGCTGAATTTCACCTCTCCAAGAGAGCTGGTTCTGGGGGCAGTCTCTGAGTGGGAGTGAAAACTGCACAAGTCCTTCCTTCCAGCTGTGGATATTGTTCTAGAGCCCTTCACTGAAGTTCTGCGCTGATGGATTTAGCAATATTTCCCTTGAGTTTCCAGTGCTAATAAGAGTGTTTGCCTTTTCACACTAACAGATGATTATCTTCTCTTTGGAAAATTGCTTCCTCTGAATCATTCTCTGAGCTGTTAAGTGTGTCATTGGTAGGTACTCATTGGATTTAGGTTGGCGGGTGGTTTTAAAATTGTCATGTGGTAACTCAGAGAGGGCAACAGCTGTGCTGCACAAAGAAGGACTCACTGGGCTCAGTCAGGCAGATCTGGGAAGATGCACCATGGCTGTTGCCTGCTGCAGACCATGGCAGCTGAGGGCTGTGCATTGGGAACCCCAAGGCCCACACTAAGCCCTGCCTTTATCTCCTACTCGGTCCAGAAGAGATGCCTCTAACCGCTGTCAGCTTCTCTGCTTCCTTTTATATGGTAGCGTGAGTGCTGGGAGCCTCACCCAAGTCAACATCACCCTTAGCTAATATGGGGAATTAATGGATTAGGTGAGGCTGGAGTAGTATGGTTCATCAGGTGGAGAGAGACTTAATATCTATGGCCTTCCTGCTAGGAAGACATAAGCTGCCTTAGGAGCTAGGTCCTGGACATGGCCAGTGGGAGCCCATCCACAGGAAATTTGAAGCCTTGTTGAAGCTTCCTTTTCAGTGATATCTTCTACTTCAGGGGCTTATGAACCCAGTTCAGGGGTGTCCGGAATATTTGCGATATCCTATTTCTTCTCCCTTTGGGAGGATCATGATCAGTCTGCAGAAGACCATCCTCAAGGATTTGATGGCCAAGCAAGGGTGTTCCTGTGATCAACAGCCACAGAGATATAATTACTCAGCAGTATTATATCACAGTAAGCTCAAAATGTGGTACACCCCCTTATCCTCAGGGGTACATGCCAGGACCCCCAGAGGATGCCTAAAATCATAGATAATGCCATGCCCTCTAAAGACTATGATAAAGCTTAATTTATAAATGGGGCAAAAAGAAATAAACAACAATAACTAATGAAATATAATAACAACATACCATAATAAAAGATGACTATGGTAGATCTTTCTCAAAATACTTTATTGTACATTATGGTTTTAGACATTGACAGCAGGTAACTAAACCTCAGGAAGTGAAAGCACATATCAGGGGAGGATGACTGAAGATTTAGAAAATGAAACCACATTAATCACAGGCAGGTTGCTCTTACATAAAAGGGGTGCACATTAACCCACTCACTGAAAGCAATTACAGAAACTCAGCATTGACAGTTTATGGAGTATCTATACTCAACATTGACTGGTTATGAAGAAGGGCAATGCGAGTTCAGATCTCAGGAATAATTCTTTGTTATGTGTTTGCTCATCCATTCAGTGTATTTATTGCAGGCTTATTAAGCGCTAGGAGCTAGTGATACTGCAGTGAGCAAATTGAAATTCTGCTCTTAGGGAGTTTAGATTCTAATGGGTGGAGACAGAAAATCAACAAATAATCATATATTGTAAAGTCAAATGTGATCAGATTTACAAAAGATGTACAGCAAAAGGATAGAAGGGAAAGATGTTGCTATTTTAGATAGGGTGAACTCATTGTTGGAATCGTACACTCCCCTCCAAGGGCACTGACTCCTCAGACCAAGTCTGGCACCATTTTCCTGGCAACCACTGCCGATTCAGCAAGGACAAGACATTTCATTTGACCCCCAGATTGATCAGAACTCCAAGATGTGACAAATCATTTTGCATTTTCTAGAACAGGTGCCACCTAATGGTTGGAAAGTAGAATCGACCTGTATTTCACCCACCCCCAGGTCTGGGAGCTTAAATGCCCATAATTCAAGGTGAGATATTACCACTGTGGCATTGAGGACCAGGGCTGTGATTTGGCAACTTATTAATTGCATGTTGTTTCATGTATTCCTTAGACTGTATTTGTTTAGGTCTTTCCTTTCCCTCTGCCTGACCTAATGATGAACAATCAGGTGGGAAGTTATTGATTTAGGTCCTTTCAAATTATATCAGCAGTATTCTGAATCTCACCCTCTCTCATACACTCACCCCTACATCTATTCAGTAATTCTTATTATCTAGGAACCATGGTAGGTAAGATGTATATCCTGAGACAGAAGAAAAAAGGGGGTGAAAGAATGGGGAGGAAATCACTCCCAAATTATAACATTTCACCATGTAAGAGTTCTAAAAGCTACCCATTCTTCCAACTGTCCTCTGATCCTTCATTCTGTCCTAGAACTGAAAGATAAGTGTTATTTTCTTTCCTCTTTAAAATTCATCCTTACAAAAGTTAAGTACTAGAAAAGGGAAATAAGCAGAAGCTAGTCTATAGTAGTCATTCCTGGGATTCTAAGAAACATCACAGACTGGTTTCAATAACAAACAAGTCTTTCTGACAATCTTGAAGGGTAGAAAGTCCAAGCTCGAGGTAACAAAAATTTTAGTTTCTAGCCAGACTTCTCTTCCTGGTTTGTGGAAGACTGCCTTCTCTCTGTGTCCTCACGCATGATTTTTAAGCATCACTTGGAGTTTCCTATCTTTCTCCTACACTGTACAAAAAGGAGAAATACATATCTGCCCCAAATCTGACCTTTGGTGCTGACTTTGCCTTATTATACACACTTTGTAGCCAATAACAGTTGCTGAGCAGAAACCAATAGCTCAGGGAGGACAGAGGTAGCAGCATGTGACTGATCTGGCCACAAGCAGCAGAAGAACATGGTGACAGAGTGTGAACCTGGGGTCAACCCTGGCCAGGTCTGCTTTGCTCAGCCCTCTGTGGCCTTGTGGGTCACTCAGTGTTGCTAATACAATCTCATTACAATCACCTGGTACTAATGTAACTGAATTTATACATTGTCTACATCCACCAGACTCCTGCCAAAATATCAAGACAGTAATAGTGGGAAAACAAACACCCATGCCCAGAACTCCAGTGTTAGAGCCAGGTGACTTGGCTTGAGGCAGGCAGTTTTAACAACCTCAGTGGGAACTGAAGCTGGCATTTTGGGTGGAGTGAGTGCAAATGTAATAATAACCTTGGTAAACCTCTCAGGGCTTCCTGTGGGAAACTGAGGTAACTCAAGAAGCATCACTCACATAATATTGCTATTCCAGTTTTACTAATGTACTTTTCTGAAAATGCATTCTCTATTTCCGTGACAGATTGCTTTAGGATTTATGTTTCATAATGTGCTCATTTTTGCCAAGATTCTCTGCGGTACCAGGATTTGTATTCCAGCTCTGCTACTTAGCTTGCACAAGTTACTTACCCGTGTCTCAGTTTCCTCATAAAGTAAATACAGATAATGATTGTACCTACCAGATAGGTTGTTGTGAAAATTAAATGAATTTTAATGGAAAACTTTGGGAACACTGCGTGCAATTTAGTAAGAGCTTGATAAATGTTAACTATTAATATTATCATTACTAACTTCCACTTCTTGAGACTTGAGAAGTTTCATCCAAGAACCATTCTTTTTTTTTTTTAATTTTTATTATTTTCTTACAACCTTGGTCACATTTGTGTAATTAATGATCCCCTTATGTGTGACCCTCCCTCTTCCCCCCTCCCCCTGTATCCCCTTCCAGTCACTCCAAGATTCATTCTTTAAATGTGTTTACACTCTGCGGGTTTCCCCATTTCATGGAAACAAAAAGTCCTTTCGTTGCAGACTTTCTACTGGGATGTGGAAAACAGAAGAGTAGAGCTTGGAGCAGGAATGAATGGCCACAATGCCTGATTTGGTTGTCCCACAAGACCTTCTGAAAATCCCTATCCTCCTGAGCAGGGAAGGTGAAATGTGAGCTTCCAGTCCCCTAAGACTGCTTTTCTCGAATCAGGAACAGTATGTACCACAGAGATGTAGCTATCCTGTGTCTTCTCTTATTGTCAATACTCAGTTGCTGATGTGTGAGGATGGTAATATATCTCATCACTGAGTCCCAGATCATATATTCTCTGGAACCACTTGTCGCCAAGTTTGGTGTTCCCTGCACGCCAAGTCCAATGTCTGACTCCACAGAGACAGTACTCAGATCTGAAGGCAAATAAAGCCAATAAAGACACTTGGGCAGGATATGAACTTGCGGCCCAGAAGGAATTTGAGCAATTTTCATGAGCACTCATGGTCCATGAGACAAAGCCCCTGAGGAGAGAGGCCACAGTGAATCTGACTACTGAGCATTGTAAGCCTAGGGAGCACAGAACACAAGTGAAATATACCTATGGAGTGTGGATGGGCTGAAGAGAATTTTATCTTTAAAGAAAAATCATAAATGGGAAAGAAAATAAATCAGTAATAACATACTAGAGAAATCAAGCATTACTTTAACATGATGATCAAAATGAGTGTCATCAATAAAAGACAGATGGGCATCACTTAGCTCCACTCGTGATACCCCAAGAAGAACAAAACATCACGTATCTAGTATCCAGGCCAAGAATGCATAGTATCAATCTCAATACTAGAAAGCCTCAGATAAGCACAAAAGAGGAACACTTTTTAAAGGGGGGGACTGAAAAAAATTTTGTACATAAATAAAATTAAAATAATTTGTTTCAAAGGTCACTGTCAAGAAAGGTAACTCAGAGAAAGGAAGAAAAAATTGCAAATCATGTATTTAACAAAGGACTTAATAGAACAAATAAGGAAAGACAACCAATTTAAAAATAAGCAAAGACTCCGAGATGTGGAATCAACCTAAATGCCTAAATGATCAGGTAAAGGAATTGTGGTACATTGTTTAATGTTATAAACTCAGTTTTAAGAATGATGAAACAGTGTCTTACGAGACAATATAAATGGGTGCTAAGTGAAATAAACCAGAAATTGAAGGATAGTTACAAGATGGTTTCACTCATTTTTGGAATGTAAACAGCAAACTGGTAAAACAATGCAAATCGCTTTAAGACTCCAGGAAAATATGGGAGTTACCGCAGAGGAGGGTGAGGAGAGGCAGAATCAAGGGAGTAATATGATAGTGTATTGGCGGTGGAGTTTTGGTGGAGAGTGAGTGAGCCTTGTGCACAGATTGAGGTGTGAAGCTGTACTCCTGAAATCATAGTTTTGTAAATGATCCAGAACCAGAAAATGTGATTTGAAAAAATGAGCAAAGGATCTGAATAGGTCTCCAAAAATCAATAGCTAATAAGCACATGAATAAGATGCTCACCTATCATTTGCCATTGGGGAAATGCAAATTAAAACCACAATGATATGCCACTAGAATGGCTATACTCAGAGAGATAAATGTATGTGAGGATATGAAGAATGTGGAACCTTCCTATACTGCTGGTAGGAATATGCACTGATACAAACACTTTAGAAAACAATCTCTTAATTCCTTAGGAGGTTAAAGATATGTCATCATATGAACCAGCAATTCTACTTCAAGAGATAGGAAAATGTGTTTCTTCACAAAAAAAACCTCCTACATCATTTATCATGATAACCAAAAGATGGAAACAACTCAAATGTCTATCAACTGAGGAATGGAGAAACAATGTGCTCTCTCTCTCTCTCTTTCTCTCTCTCTCTCTCTATATATATATATAATGGAATATTATTCAACCACAAAAAGAGATGAAGTACTGATAACAAGAAAAAGAGATGAAGTACAATGTAGATGACCCTTGAAATCATTATGCTAATATGAAGAAGCCAGACAAAAAAGATCAAATGACATGATTCCAATTATATAAAATATCCAGAATAGGCAGAGTCATAGAGATAGATTCTATAGATCATAAGTTTTCTGGGACCAGAAAGTTTGGGAATAACAGGTAAGTGACCCCTAAAAGGTACATAGTTTCGTTGGGAGTAATGAAAATGTTCTAAAATTAATGTGGAAGTGAATATGTTTTAAAAAATCATTGAATTGTGCATTTTTAGGTAGATAAATTTGTGGTATGTGAAGTATACATCCATCGATGGTAATTATTTTTAAATGGAGGACTATATGCTTTGAAATGTAAATGTCATTAAAAAGTTGTGGAAATATTCCAAATTAAAGGTGACTAATGAGACATGACAACCAAATCCCTGACCCTGGTCTGTATCCTACAGAGGAATGTTATAAACAATATTGTGTCAACTGAAAAAAGAAAAGAAAACTTGATCAGCAGTTTAAATAAAAGTACTAATGTAAATTTATATCAGTACTGTGTTTATATAAGCTAAAAATATAAGCTAAAATGCCTGTTTTGGGAAATATGCAATAAAGTATTAATGATAAAGGATCATAATAATGTGTATAACTTATCCTAAAATGGTCCAAAAACTGTGTGTGTGTGTTGGAGAAAGTAAACGCAATAGTTAATGAAGTAAAATGCTAATTTAGTAGGATATACAGGTTTCTTCATATTGTTTTCAGTTTTACAAGCTTTGAGTAAATTTGAAATTGTTTCCAAAGTTTAAAAATAATTACAAATGGCTTTTCTCTCAGGCCAGAGCTGTTGAAACAGGTCAGAGAGTGCTGTGTGAGTGTGAGTGGTATGCAGAGGTCTGCTCGGCCAAGCAGCTACCCACCTACTGCACACTGCTTGGCCGCTCTGCTGCCATTTGCCCCCAGGCTTGAAGCTTGCCTGCAAAGACCACCACCTTTCATCATCACGCCCAAACAGCACCCTTAGTTTCTCTGGGGAAAGCTGAGGAACCCTCCATGCTTCTGAGGTAGATGTATGAGCTGTCCCTCAGGCATTCTCCCTTCTTACTGGGTCTGACAGAGATAAAGGAGTGGGCAAGCCAAGCTAGAACTACACTGAAGGCTGAGCAGCTTGCCATCTTTTTTTTTTTTTTTTTTTTTTTTTTTTTT
>PVHY01012870.1:0-29214 GCA_004024945.1 Uropsilus gracilis | reverse complement strand
GGGTAAACTGAGGCTCAGAAAACTTCAGTAAACTGACAAGAGTCCCACTTCAGAGGAGACAGATTCAAAGCCAAATCTAGCTTCCTCTTTTCCCAATGGACACTTGCTGCAGCGATGGAGAACATATCCTCCTTTCTCTTCTCTTTTGCTGTCGATTCAAGGTCTTCTTCCTCATCCTAGTAGATGGAACAAACTCACTGGTGACAAGGATGGATCCAAAAGTTTGTGCCAACTTTGAAAAACACCTCAGCCCTGTTTTATGAGTTTACAATGATGCTGGGAATCACTATGAAGAAAGATGACAGAAATAGCTCTTGTCTTTGCTTTAACCTGCCAAAACAGACAATCTTCAAGTTGTGGGCACTGTGTAGCTAGAGATCCTGGCACATATATGGCATCAGCAGAAACAGCTGTTTGAAGAAACTTCCCATCAAAGGAAGTGATGGTGAGGACACCAGAGAAGGGAGAGGACTCTGCAGTTACAAAGATAAGTAAAGGCGGATCCAGGAACCAGTTATTACTTTCAGGGTATACTCAAGGGCAAAGTCAGAGAAAAATTGGCATGAGTGGTAAGGGAAAGGGGATAAAAATTCCATGTGCACCCACCCCCCCTTCTCCTGTGCTTTTCTCATCTGCTTTCCCACAACCAGCCCTGGCCCCCATCCTGTGTTTCAAAGGTCTGAAAACCCAAAGGAGAACAGATTGTAAGCTTGAGCTTCTGGCAGACATGAGACAGGAAGAATCTGCCTACAGAAGTATCAGCTCTGAACTAAAACACGTGATAATGTCATTTAAGTCCTTGGATCAGTCATCCTTGAAATTCTGCACATCTCAGGTACAGGGACTAAAAAGTTTGCATTTAGAAATTTTCAAAAGGGTGTCTGTCACTTACAATAATACCACAAATAAATCCTAACTGAAACAACATTAGCACATCTAGTACAATTCTCAAGGATAGATTCTCTACCAATGCAGGACTGAGAGCCTAACACGGTAAGTCAGGAGTCCAGGGCACCAGAGAGAAGAGAGCTGGCCAGCACCTGCCTCCCTCAGGAAACCCAAGATTCAGAGGGAAGGTTGACCACATTGTCTGGAGCTCTGTAGGGAGGCTTAGAGAAAGTACAGAGGTTTTCTGAGTCTGTCCCAAGGTATGGCGGTAGCTACCCTGTGTTGAGCCCTTACTAGGTGTCACAAGGTACCACATGTGTTACATCCTCACAGCAGTCCTGAGAAATAGATATGCTACAAGAATCTTTTTCTAGATGAAGAACCGAAACTCATAGTGGTGAATTAGCTTAATCACATAGCAGAGCAAGTATTCGAATCTAGTATATTGGACCCCCAGTCTATGCTTTTAACAACTGTATTATACTTCTCCCAAGATGGGTCTGTGGGGCAGGGAGGTTATTTATATCCTGTCTAATATAAATTCATACTATATTATATATAATTATCATATCCATTGGTACAGTCCTCAAGAGTTAACAAAGCAAGTTCATTGCATCCACTTTATGGATATGCAAGCCATGGTTTAGAGGTAGGAGGGGACTTGCTCAGTCACTTGAGCAAACTGGATGAACTGCACAAAATTGATACTTCTCAAATTGGGCAGACAGTCCGTCATCTGTAGAAACTCATACTGTGGGTATAAGAGGTAAAGGCTGGCCTCATAACACTGACCTGACCTATATTTAAAGACAGGGATAGTTTCAGTCTGGCTGAGGAAGATCTTGAATAGATGAGGGACCAGTCGGTTGTGGCCAGAGATCTAACTACAGAACACAAATCCCACTACAGCCAAGAGCTCTGCATGGACAAAAAGATTCGCAGCCCCAGTCAAGATCTATTTATTTTTCAGCAACACTTGATATGAACAAATTCCAGTTCAGGCAGAGATTCAGCTTCCTGCTGTTCCCAAGAGAAATGTGACAATGAAAGGGGCCCCTTTCTTCCACTGGGCCATCCTCGGCAAAAAAAGAAAAAGGCAGCAAGGCTGAGCTGAGGTGCTGAGGAGTGAGAAATTGGAATCTGCCTGCCTGGCTTTCTCCAACAGGAAAGTAGCTGTCCCAGTCCAAGCCCCAGGGGCCTGTCCTGATGCTTTGCTGAGTAGAGGAGGCACCTGTCCTAGACAGACAAAGCTCGGCTGTCTTTCACAGTTTCCTGGGCAACTTCTGCCTAAAAGAGTAACCAGGCAGGGATCCAAGTGATGGGACATAAGGAGCTAGGGCAGCCACTGTTGTTCACTGCTGGCAGTGTGCCAGGGACTGGAGCATAAGTTGCAATTCCAGTCTCTTGTTCACCCCCTACCCAGAAGACTCCACCTTTGATGGAGGGGTGGGAGAGGTGGGGGCAACAGGTCTAACCCTAGACCATCCTAAAGCCAGATGAGCAGTCTTCTAGCTTCTAGATTTAATTTCCCTACAAGTGTTCTGTGAGTTTTAAAACCAGGGCAAGTGTTGAAGTCAGACACAGTAGCAAATAAGGTTTATCACAGTCCTTTCAGACCTGAGAAGTCCAGCACAGGTTCTGGGGTCAGAGGTTTTGGGGTCAGAGAGTTTGGCCCCAGCTCTACCCACTTGCTTTCCTTGGGCAAGATCTTAATTTCTTGCCATACCTTACTAGTAGTTATTGAGTCCATCTACATGCCAGGGAAGTTAAAAACAAACAAAGGTACCTTTTTGCAGTTTACAATTAGAGAGACAAATACTAACCAACCAGTAACACCTCCCACACACACACACATACAACACCACAAAAACAGAAATGTCCAGAACATATAACATACATACATTATATACATACATACATATGTATATAATTAGGGAGTATGCAATTAGGGAGAATTGCCTCACTTTGGGAGATCAGCCAAGGCCTTCCTACAGAAAAGATAATGAATTACATTTCAAAAGAAAAACATGATAATGGAACTAACCTCTGTTAATCGAACAGGGTAGGAGGAGTCATTCCATGCAGAGGGAACAAGATATTCAAAGGAAGTCTTTTTGGCAAGAGGGAGAATGGTTCCCCCAAGAACCTGAAGGTTCATGAAGCTCAAGCACAGAGTGGAGAGGCAGGTGTAGCAGATCATGCAAGAATGTGGGTCTCTACTGTAAGAGTAACAGGAAGCTTTTTGAGGTGCTCTAAGCAGGGAGGTGAGATGATAATACTTATGATTTGGAAAGATTATTCTGGTAGCAGTGGAATACAAATTGAAAGGGAACCAAGTTGTATACAGGAGACCAGTTAGGAAGTCTCAGAAATTTGCCTATAAAATGGGGATAAGAATAATGATAATTAATATTAACCCTTAAATTGTTGCAAAGATTCAGTGAGATACCACATTTTAAATGTTTTATTCTAGTACCTGACACATATTTAAGATTCTATCTGTCTTTTGTTACTTTGTCAGGTCTCTTCAGAGCAGAACTTTCTGCTTCATGCCAGCTCCTAAGAAAGGGATGAGAAAGGGCAGTGGTGGTGGTTCCTAGGGTGGAAACATGGCTTTTACTAAGCCACAACATCGAGGGTAGAAACCAGGAAGCCTGAAGGCCCCATTAGAATGACTTGTAGGTATGAAAGATTTGCGAAGCAAGCTGGAGAAGTTGGTGAAAGGCCCCTCCGGCGGTGAATTCTGACGCTGGGTATGACAAACGTACTTTTCTACCCCATACTCCAAAGAGCTGGCGAAGGGGTCACACCGGTTATGCCTCAGCCGCAGGCGCAGGTCGACCTGAAGGCTTCCCTCCGAAACTCACGGACTGGACGGGGGAGAGGGTTCCAGGCTTGGGCACTGGGTGTCAGGAAGAGGGTGGGTCCTGGGAGGGCCAACTCCAGCCGCCCGCAGAGGCTGCCCTCTCCTCAGTCACGTGGCCTGATGGGTGGGGACCGACCTGAAGTTGGCGAAATACTGACCGATCCCAACTTGGAGAGTGCACCGCGCGGGTCCTCTGAGGCCCGGACTGCAGGCGCTGGGGCTCCGGGAGGTGGCGTGTTGCTGGGATTTTGCGAGACCAAGCAACAGTGCGGTCGGCATGGCCCGGCTGTCGGTGATTCCGGGCTCTGCCACAGCGTGGACAGGTGAGTGGGACCCGCGGACGGCGGGGGCTCGGGTGGGAGAGGCTGCTCCGGCTTTGGACCGCCACGCCCCATCCCCGTCCAGGAAACGCCAAGCACTCACAACGAGGGGTGGGGCCATTGGGTAAAGCGGGTGCGACCGACTCTTGGCATTCCTGGTTAGTTCCACTCGTGCCGCCACTCTTCGCCTGCTCTCCTACTCCTCGGAAGGCAGTGGCTGTGCAGCCGAAGCAGCCGCCGGAGCCGCGCGATCGCCCCGCCCTCGGCCTTTGCGCCGGCTCCGCCCCCTGCGCGCGCACTGGCTGCTCCGCGTGACGTCACGATCGGCTATAAAAGTTGCGGCGCGCGGCTCTCGCTGCGCTGGAAGAGCTCGAGGCTGAGGGTGTCTGGGCTGCGGGCGCGTTAAAGATGTTTTACTCAGGGCTCCTCACCGAGAGTGGCCGCAAGGAGACCGACATGAGGGAAGCGGCGTCTTTGCGGCAGCAGCGCCGGATGAAGCAGGCCGTGCAGTTCATCCACAAGGACTCGGCGGACCTGCTGCCCCTGGACGGCCTCAAGAAGCTGGGCTCGTCCAAGGACACGGTGAGTTCCCGCGGCCGCTCCCCTCTCGGGATCCCCGCTCCCGGCGGCGGGTCACTTGCGTCTTCCGCGGCCCACCTATCGCCGCTTTCACTGAGTCACCAGCCCCGGCTCAGGCCTGGCGCCCAGCGCTGTCCACTCTCTCGCAGTTGCTCCGTGACGGATTCCTCTCCATCCTGCATCCTTCTGTTCCAGATTCTGTCCCTCGTACCTTTTCAAGCTCGCGTTTCTTTGAGCTCAACTCCCTCCCTTCATGTCTTGGGTACCAGAGGTGCCGCCTGGTCTCTGCCCTCGGGTGGCTTTCTCTTCTGCTAGACAGAATTTAATTACTTGGGGCGCGCCTCGCCACTGGGCGGAGCGGGTGGGGGGGGCAGTTCCCGCTGCCTCGCGGGGTCGCGTGATCTTCACACCCGTGTGAAGAGAACGAAGGAAGAAGGGTGGGGTAGTGGGATGGGGGAAAGCTGGCGGTCACAGTATCCAGATGACTTTTGTTGAACTCATTTCCTTTAGCAGGACCTTCTCTGCTTGGTTTTGGTCTTAATCTGCTTCCTTTGATTTTCTATCCTTGGGGGAGAGAAAGAGTAGAACCCCAAATATTTCATCATTCTCCTCTCTTCGCTTTCTCCACCCCTATCTCCCCACTACATTCCTGACCCCCCACCCCCAATCCCACCCCTGTCCTCCTAAGAGTGAATGGAGCCAGGAAACCCGGGTGCTCCATATCACTGAACAGCTAATGTAAGGATCTGGAACTGGGACTGGAGAAGTCTTTCTAGCAGGATGAAGCCTTAAGGAGAAATTCCTGGTCTGGAGGTCTGGGTTCAAATGCCATTCTGTCCTCTATCTATAGGGAGGTGAATGAATGGCTATGGGTTACTAGTTTAAAGAGCTGTATGTGACCCTTATTCTACAGTCATTATAGTGGTGCTGGGCCAAATTTGTGTTTGGCTTGGTAGTTTTATTTGGATGTTTTGTCAGGGAGAGGGGTTGTCAACCTGGGTCACTGACATTGTTATTTCCAGTTGCAGTATGTCTATAGAAGAATTTGCTCCTGAAATTAGTTCTATTTCTTTTAAAACAGTTCTAATGACTAAAAAAACTGATAACAAATTTACCACCACCCCCCCACTGTAATAATTTTTTATAGTTATTTGTGTGCAGGGGATCGCTAGTTATTGTGCTATTTTTAAAAAAAATTTTTTCCTGCACAAGTCGCAAGGTGGTCAATCTGATTCAAGCTCAGCATGGTGAGTGAAATGTATTCCTGGAAAGAAATCTCTTGCTGTTCTTTTCTTCCACTTTAAAGCAGCCTAGATTCATTGAGTAAATCAAGACTTAGTCTTTTTATCTTCAGGCCAAAAGAATACTAGTGCCTGAAAGTTTCAAGAATCAGTGAAAGGGGCATTGTTAGGAAGAGAATTAAAATGTGATTTTTTTTTTCATACTGTGTGTGACATTTGCATTTTTGGTCTCTCAAGGATTTCCCTGGCCCTGATTTATCTCTCCATTCTTTGACCCTACATTCTTAATGCTTTCTCATCCTATGTAGGAAGGATTCTATCTGCTTTTCTGACTCCAGTCTGTTGTAAGTCACATGGGAGCTGATAGCATAGAATATAGACAATAGGCTAGAAGGAATAAGTCTCATTAGGAAACTGTATTGACATGCATGTGACACACAACAATTGGCTGAGTCTGAACCTTGATTCTTCCTGTACCTTCTTTCTCATTACCATGGAGTCAATATCCCTTTCTCACTGTTCTCACACCTTTAATTTGCAAATGATTGCACAGAAGAACTAGAGCAGGTCATACACCAAAAACAAACTGAGGTAGGAGAGCTTTGAGTACTGGGGTGAGAGAGTTTGCTTAAGATTTGTTGGAACTGGTGTTGCTGCCTCAATACAAACTTAGAAATAATCCTGGAAGTATTCTCTTGTCACTTTATGAATATTTCTGGTAGTACAGACTGACATTGACTTAATTTTCTCTCATGAAGTAAAATTTGTGGGATAGTAAAATTGATTAAGTAGCTAATTTTGGTTGAATTGTTCTTAAGTCAGGAGCCGGTGCAAACTGAATTAGATTATTATACAAACTCAATAGAAAGGAGACAAGAAAAGAGGAAGAAATGGCAGCAAAAGGAGATGGAGAAAGACAAATTTGTTTTAATTGATGCTGGGGTTTGTGTCATGAGAAGATTATGTATTACCTATTGCTGGGTTTTCTGAATTACATACCTTTTCCCTTGTTGCTTCTGTAATATTTACTGTTAAATATCTGCCTGCCAATTTTTTTTTAATTGGCAAAGAATACCCAAAGACAATCAAAAGCGGTCTTGTTCGTTTGTGTCCAGAGAAGTGCTTTTACCTTATTCCTACTTCTGTGTAACTGATGCAACCAGGTCTGCTTTGGAAATTAATCTTATTTCTTATATCTGACTGTTTTACTTTGCTTTATCCTCTCATGCTATTTTTTCCTGCAGTAGATTAGGAACTAAAATCACAGATATGAATAAATAATATTTTCGCTGATTTATTATTTAAAAAAAAAACTTGATGAAACTAGAGAAACAAATCTCTGCTCTTAGTGTTTTACCTGTTATAATTTTTTTCACTTTAGCTACCAGCTTCATAAATGTTTTTTTCATTGAGCTAAGGACTTTTTAATTTTGAAAAACAGTTATATCATGGGATAATATGTTTTATCATATGTCCCTTTGTTATATGGTAATATCACTGATCATCAAGCCATTTCCTTACTTGATCAGCATATGGTTTTGTTTTCCTCTATATGATTTGATCTGTTTATAGCCAAATGTTTTACCAAAACTCACTAGAAGGAAGGGCAGAGGAAGGATGGTGGAACCTGACAAAGCCAACTAACCATGAAATGACTTGCACTACTAGTCTCTGATTATCCTGTCTACCTGATCAGAATCTCAATTAGAGCAGCCCAGCTCTAGTAGAGTGCTTTTCTTTAGGGTGGTATTTTGTAAATTGGCCATCCATAATGCCACAAGTTTGGATCAGGGGTTTTTGGAACCTCAGAAGAGGATCACGAAATAACAGTATAGTATCAGAATGTGGTACAAACTGAAGACTCCCAGTGCTGTAATTGCATGCTAATTATAACAATTCTCTTTTTTTTTTGGGGGGGGGACTATTTACTCTATTCAGGACATAGTGCTTGGTGCTGGGGTCACATAGATGAAGAAAAAAGTTTCTTATAGGTTAGGTGAAAAACAGGTAAATTATTTTACTTTTTAAAGCTTATCGAATTCTTATTACGTGTCCGCCAGCAGTTTAGGTATTGAAAATATAATAGTAAACCAAAATGGAGAACCTTGTTCTCATGGAATTTAAATTCTTATTGGAGGAGAAGGTGGAAAATAAAAACAAGTAAAATATTTAATATTTCAGGTAGTCATCAGTACTTTGGAGAAAACAAACCAGGTTTAAAGGAATGTGCAGTGACCAGGGTGGAGTGGAGTGGAGCTTTGCTGTTTTATGTAGCGTGGTCAAGAGAGATCTTTCTGGTAAGATTACATTTTAGGAGATATGAAAGAACTTAGGGAGTAAAGTATGTTGGGGAAAAACATCCTAGAGAGAAGAAATAGCATGTGCAAAGGACTGAGGTACCATTGTGCTTTATATGATTGAACAACAATAAGGCCATTGTGTCAGGGCAAAATGGACAAAAGAAAGGATGGTAAGAGATCATTAATATCAGAGAGGCAGTAGGAGGCCAGACTACTTATGGCCTTGTAGGTCAGTGTACAGATATTTGATTTTTAATCTGATGTGGGAAGCCAGTGGAAGATTGTGCAGAGAGCTAAGATGGCATGACTTATTTTATAAAAGAGTATTGAGACTACTATGTGGATTAAGCAGTTATAGGACAAGAAATAGATTAGGAGACTGTTCTACAGTAATCCTTGTCAAAGATAATGGTGGCATAGAGGAGTATGCTAATGAAGGGAACAAGAAAAAATAAGGTTCTGAAATATTTTGAGGACAGAATTGACAGATTTCCCTTTATGGACTAAGTCAAGGGAATGAAAGAAAGGTGAATTCAAGGAAGATCTCAAAGTTTTTTATCTATCAGTCAGAAGAATGAAGTTGTTATTTTCTGAAATGTGCAAGATTATAAGAGGAGCAGGTTGGTATCAGGGAATAAGGATCCGGAGTTTCATTTTTGGGCAAGTTAAGCTTGAGACGGCTGTTATTCAAATGTAGATATTGTGTAGAGCATGAGAAAATAACACCACCAGAACTCTTTACTTGTTGCTAACATGTAACTGTCAATAAGCTCTAGAAAAATTTAGTGGGAGAAGTGATTACTCTGTGCTGCTCTAATGATAGTGATGAAGACCAGCATCTGATTACAGCATCATTATTTCCTGGTGAGTGAGAAGACTGTGAGCTGTTATGGAGAGAATGCTGCCTCCAAAGTATGCTATGTAGAACCTCAGAGAGTAAGAACTTTATAGGCTATCTAGTCCAATTCACTGTAGATGTGTGAATCCTTTCTAACAAAAATTTATCCTTCCCTAAGTAGCTAAGAAAACTCCATCTCAGACCCATCCACAGTCAGATAACAATCAGTAATAAAGTTGTTGTACTCTTTGAACTAACATTATCTGTTGGGTCACAAGGCAAAGAGGCAGAACACAGAAGGCATGGGGCAATGTGACAGTTTGTCTTAGGTAGATTTCCATATGTTTTTGAGCAATTGCAAACCCAAGGACCATCTGTCTATGTTCCCAATGGGTCACATGTTGTCTGTTCTGCTAGCAAGCAAAGAAGAGAAGACACAAATGTAGTACCCTCTTAGATTTCCAGGGCCAGAGATAAAGAATCGTGTATGTTGGGCTTGACATGGGAGTTAATCAGGAATCCATCATTAACTTCAAACTGTCCGTGGACAGAAATGGAGTAGAATAATTTCATTCCCTCTTGGGACAAAATAGTGAATGGAAATCAGCTTCAATTTCAGACTGAGTATGAGAATTTAAAATACAAATGTACACATACATATGCTTACTAACATTTGAGTGTTTCTCCTCAGTCTAATACAGTACTGTGTTTCATATTGATCATCACATTGAATCCTCACACAAACACTACAGGTACTTACTAACTAACCTGAACTCATCTCTGTATGTCTCCGTTGCATATGCTTCAAATACTACTTTAAGTTGAAGTAGGCAAACTTTTTCTGTAAATAAGTATTTTAGGCTTTGCTGACCAGGAAATGTCTCTGTTTCAACTAGTCAAATAGGCTCTTTGTAATGCGAAAGCAGCTCTAGATAGTATTGGTTGTCCTCCAGTTAAACCTTTATAAAACAAGCAGCAGACTGGAATTTGATTTTTAATGTATATTTGCTCATCTATTTTTCTTAGTGGACCTAGTGATTCTATTGCTAGCTAGATTCTTTGGTTTTCCCTGTTAAGAGTAAATGTTGCAAAGAAGGCAGACTTCTCTCATTTCCCCTGTTTCCCAGTCTAGTTCATTCTGTGAAGCATAGAAGTCTATTAGTTTGATTCTAGTTGCCTTCAGTGCAACATAGATAAAGGAATTAAGAAAGTATCTTTAAAAGTTCTTGTTCAAATCATGATTCTGTGGCATACTGCAGTATTGTCTGTTTCCTCTCACCTCACTTCCCACTCTGCAGCCTGGTTAAAAGAGATATTTCAGCAGAGTGGGTGCAGGTTGAGAAATCTCAGCTATTTCTGTCCAGAATACAACACCACCCAGAGTACCCATTTCCTTTAGAAGTCCCTGATGATGGAGGTAGCACATTAAAACTAGCTTCATTTGGGCTTAGATGCCTAATCCCTGGTTTGGATTTAGCAACCATGTTTTGGGAACACTAGAAAACCAGAAAATAGGTTAGTTGTTTTCTTGGACTGAAGCATAAAGCAGGATCTATGTCAGGAGGATGACGTGAGAAATGTATCCATAAGACCACCATAGTATCTGTAGCTCTTATCTAACTAATGATTACTACCATGTGTCTTGAAGGATATTAAGGAAAAAGATGGCAACGTTTGGAAAGCCACAACCTCAGTAAACTTAAAAACAAACCAATTAAGTACTGGGAATGCATGTAGAACAAACTAATGTACAAGTATTGAAGGAATTCTGGAAGAAAGAACTAGTTGATATTAATCTAGGAATTCTCCTCAAAGAAGTAAAGGATAGCAAGTTGTCTGTTCCTACATCAAGAGCTGAGAATAGATTGTGATCAAGATAATCAGATTCTTGTCCCAGATGATACAGAGCCCTATAGATAGTGGTAAAAATCTGAATTCTGTTTTTTGTTGTTTTTTTTTTTTAAAGGCAATGGGAAGCCATTTGAGTTAACTTTTGAGTAAATGAATATATTATCTGACATTTAAAATTTTTTTTCCTGACATTTTAAAAAGCGCACTCTGATTGTTATATGGAGAATGAATTGAAGAAGAGTGAAAGAGGAGGAAGCCATGTTAGGAGGCTTCTGTAGCACAGATAAGAAGATGGTTCTGAAGATAGTAAAGAGAGAAGATGTATGAGACTGATTCCAATATGTAATAGAGAAAGCAGCAACAGTGCTTGGGAAGGAAGAAAAAGAAAAGAATCAAGATGGGTGGGTATATGGTGATGCCATTTTACCATATTGGTAGAAATGGATTAACAATTAATTTTAGAGTAACCAGAATATTAAAACTGAACAGTACTTTGGACTCATATTTCTTTTATTACTATGAAGAAAGTGAGATTTAGAGAAAAGTAACAGAGATATTAGAGAATTAGAGAATTCATCAAGGCAGTACATGACAAATGATCATGAAAGCAGAAAGCTTTCATGGAGGAATAAAGATAATACTGAGGAGGATGAGTGTTAGTAAGTGAAAGATATTAAATGTTAGCTTAAGGATTTTATTTTTGATCCAACAGACGAGAAACAATGTAGAGTAAGGAGACCAAAAAACAATGTTTTAGGAGAGTGCTTGAATGAAGTAATAAAAGTAGAAATGAAGGTGTTGAAGAACCCAATTTTCACTCCAAGACAGGGAATGGCAGGGGATGGGGAGTGAGTGCAAGTTTTGTGTGAACAGTGGAACAAGTTAAATTTGAGAATGGCTTCAAGATGTCTTACATGGAGAAATTCAAAGAGACAGTTGGCCCAAAACAAACAAATGGGTCAGAGAGTTGTATATGTCCACAATGGGATATTATTTCTCTATCAAAAAAGACAACTTATGTCATTTGCAGCAATATGGATGGAGCTAGAAGGAATCACGTTAGTGGAAATAAGCCAGAAAGAAAAAGAGAAATACTGGATGGTCTCACTCATATGAGGGATATAGGGAAACAGATGAACAAATGGACAAGAAAAATTTTAAACTGTCAGCAGAACTGAAGCATAGAGAAAGAGAGGGGGCAGGGGTCAAAATAAGGGAAGGGATGGGCACAAGAGATTAAGCTGGCTTATGGGTGATAAGGTAGTGGGAGAACCTTGTCATAGACAATGATATAAAAAGAATGATGTAAAAGAATGATGTATAAAAAAGAGTGTGTTTGCAACCAATTAAAGAAAATAAAATTTAAAAAAAATTAAAAAATAAACCGTGAAAAAAAACCAAACCAAAACAAAAATCCAAAAAATAAAACAAAAAGAAAAACCAAAACCAAGAGGCAATTGAATCTAAAACACAGAAGTTAGGGACTGTGGTGATAGGTCATGGATACTGTGATGGTGCAAGAACTACAGGGATTACACCTAAGGGAAGAGATCAGATACTGTCCAAAAATTAACAACAATGTAAGAAATGTAAGGTCTTCTCCATTCAAGCCTGTCATAACAGGATAAGAAAATGGAGGAATGTACATAGAAGATTTTTATGAGCCAGGTCTAGAAGTAGTGCATGTCACTTCAACTCACATTCTATCTGCTAAAACCCATTGGACTCTCCTAACTGCAAAGAAGACTGGGAGACAAAACTTGGGTATCTGCCCAGAAAGAAGAGAATATGGCCTTTGAACAACAAGCAACCTCTGCCACTTCAGCTCCCTGTGATGTGGGATGGTGTAAAGCATTTAGCTTTCTAAGTCAGTTACCACTTTTCTGTCTTCTTTTCATAGTACAAAATTTTATCATTGTTCTTTTTTCTTGGCTCTTGTTACACTAGTTCTCTTTCTTGCTATAGACCTATATTATTCTTTGGCTGTCATTTTAGTGACATTTTTGGTTTGAGGCAGAAGTAGATATACAGATACACTGTCATTTAAAACATATAAACACAATAAAAGAAAAACATCTCTGAGGTTCTTATATGTATATTGGCCATAATTTTCAGCTTCTGAATTACTGAATATTTTGTTATGTAAATGAAGAGTACTATGTGTACTGATACAAAATGTCTTTCATATGCTAAAAAATAGAGAACTTTAGAACAGTGTTATAATATGATCCTATTTTTATATGTTAAATGTATTAAACATTTTGGCAGTATATACTTCTAAATGTAATGGTTGTTATTTATAGGGCTTGGTAAGATGGGGGTGAGAGGTTAAGATTCCCTTTTTATTTTATATATTCCAGTTATATTTGCATATTTTGCATTGAACATGTTTGTGTTTGAACCCTCTTTGGTTACTAAAGAACAAATGAAAAACAGGCGAGCCAAATGCTTGAAAAGCTAATAAAATGAAAACTGGAATATATTAACCAGGTTTGGAAATTAGGAAATCATTATTGGTTTTGTGGGAGCAGAGGTGAAAATATAAAATGAGGAAACAGACATAGTGACTTTGGCTTTTGAATAAAAAAAGATCACTCAAGAAATTGATGGGTAATATAGAGGCATGAGGAGGCAGAGATTGATGTAGAATTGCGAAAGCATGGTCCAGGGTTTGTGGAATATTCTTCCAATATATGAGAACACTGAGTATGTTTTATAGCCTATGAAAGAAAGGTTCGGTAGGAAAGGAGGAAAATTCAGAAGCGATTACTTCAAGCAAAATTATTTCAGAGCTTTGTTTTTCTTTTATGTTTCCAATGATTATTAGACCCCTTCATAAGATTAAGGGTAACCAGATATTGTTCAGTCAGATGAGTGTAGAAGGGAAGTGCCAAGCTTTAGGTTCGGAGGACTTAATTAGATGCCATTTGAAGCTCCTTTTAGTCTATTGTTCTTCAGCTTACCCAATTTGGTTCTGCTACACACATGGACTTGGCAAAAACAACACATTGCTTCAGTTTGACTTGCATTAGGAATCCAGTCCTTTTGGTGAGAGAGCTAAGAATGAAGATTTTTCTGTTTCTTTTGAGGAGTAAAGCCTTCCCCCAGTGTAACATCAGGAAATCTGACAGAGTTAGCACTTCCTGTAGCTTATCAAGTTAAGAAGCTCTCATTTTCTTTTAAGTGCCTCTTGCTCTCCTTTTCCCAAAGATACTAATTTAGAATCTGCTTTGCCAAGAATCAGTGTATTTCGGGAATCCATTTCTTCGCCTCCCTAGGGTTACAGTGAGTCATCGCTCTGACTCCATTCTTCCTCAGAAATCTATAAGGTGGTAGATAATGAGACCATCTCCAGTTCTACCTACTTCCCTGGGCAGGTTCTAAGCGCTTGGCTCTCTTACCCTAGAATTGGAGCACTGTCTGGTATATCTTCTATAAAAAGTTAGAGTAAAACTCTTTTTTTTTTTTTTGAGGGATTGTCATAATAAACTAGGAGTTAAGACATTTATAGATAGAAATTTCTAAGGTCAAATTACTTCTTTTCAGGAACTGACTTAAAACTACCCTTTGGGGAAGACACAGTAGAAGATGGATGTAGCTGCTCCAAGAACCCTCTTAGGTGCCATCAAAGAGCAGACATACCCACATTCCTCATTCTGCTTTCTGACAGTAGATATCCTGGTACAGATATAACATCTAATTAAGTCCCCTGATTTTTGGTCAGACTGTCCATTTTATACACCCACTTTTTGACACATTGAAGAGAGGAGAACTGGATGACAAGCATATGGCATGAAGAGCCTTATGTTCCTTGAAGTCTATAGAGGATGTTAGTAAGAATCATTTCAGTGAATTCTTTTGGATTTTAAGCATTTGTCCTGAGAGGGTTGTTCAGCAGGTATGAATTTCTGTCTTACCACCCATCTACCCCATGGATGACTCAACCCACTGGAGATTCAGTCCACTAAGGTGTGTATAGATTGGGTCCAAAAGATAATACTGTTAGGGGGTGAAACTTGAAATAACAGTAGGCAGAGCCTCTGACAACCCCAGAACTAGGTAGGTATTATCAGTTTGTGAGAATGAATAATTCTTTCTATAAGTTACTTGGGAAGATAGACATTTTCCGTATAAACTAAGACCACTTTTATTCTGAGATGCCCTTGTAATGGGGTGGAGTGTGTGGCAAAGGGTGTGGGGAGGAAGGCTACAAACCCAAGTAGTCCAAATCATAAGGGTCCTTCAATTCTGTTTAGTCTCTAGCATATTCACTGGTCCTCTCTGTATTTTCCAGAATCTTATATTACTCTCATTCATTCAGGGTGACCTAACTCAAATTGACTTATAGTATCTACCTTGACAACACTAGAGAAGCCCCTACTTGAAAGAAGTATAAATAAGAAGCAAAGGTAGAGAGCTCAGTTATGTGAGGCTCATTCATTCTTTATATGGCACCTCAGGGACAATGGGGGAGAAAAAGGAAATGATCTGTCTCTGAGAGGCCTCTTTTCTATTCCTCAAGCAACCTCACAACATTCTGCAGAGGCGCCTCATGGAAACCAACCTGTCTAAACTTCGAAGCAGTCGTGTCCCTTGGGCCTCTAAGACCAGCAAGCTCAATCAGGCTAAGTCTGAGGGGCTAAAGAAGTCTGAGGAAGATGACATGATTTTGGTTTCTTGCCAGGTAATGTTCAGAGAACAGCTTTTCCAGAGTTTTCTGGCCAATATAGTTTGGGGTTCAATATGTTCTTGATAGTAGGGATCTTGTCCTGTAAACTGTACAGAATGTGGGTTTTACCTTAGAATTCATGAGTGAGTTTTAAGTGGAGCATTTCATGAACACTTGAAGTGTGTGCAATATTTTGTGCATCTTTATGGGAAAAAAGACCAAAACTTTCATCAAAGCTGCAAAGGGATCTCTCTCTCTCTCCCTCCAACCTCTCCCTCTCCCCCCCCACCCCGCCCACCCCAGGATCCTCTGTTAGCTCTAGATTCAACAGGAAAAAGAATCCCTCAAAGGAGACTCACCAGTGGATAAAAATGGGATACTCCCAACCCATAATTGTGAGAATGCACTCCAACCTTGCCTTTCATATAACATTTGCTGCTTGTTCCCTGGTTTTCCCTTCTCTTTTGCTGCTCTGACTCCTGTTGAACAGTGTATTTCCTCTCCATAGTGTGCTGGAAAGGATGTGAAAGCCGTGGTTGACACAGGCTGTCAATATAATCTCATCTCTTCAGCCTGTGTGGACAGACTGGGGTAAGTAGCCACTTGTGCTGGGTGGAAGTTAGATGCTAATGCATTGCTTACCTGAGTATATTTTGAACTTAGAAATGGGTGCAGGTATCCATAGAGACCCCCAAAATAAATGTTTAGAACTCAGATATCAGCCAGTACTCATTCTTAGCAGAGGGATGCAGTGGTAGGTTTTAAGCAAGTGGGAGAAACTAATGAACCAGGAAAACCCCAGGCTTTGTAATAATTCCCACCTATTAAGTTTTGAGGAAAGATCTCTGAACTCTGAAAGAAGAGACTATGGAATCTTTGAGTCATTGTGTGCCCTGCTCTGATCCTGATGTATATCCTGCTGGGCAACAAATTAGAAGATACTATCTATCCTATTGGTATACAGGTAGAAGCAAGAATATTGTTGATTGACCTTATCTTTCTAGAGGCCACATTACCTGTCCTAAGAATCATCAGTCAGAACTTAGAAGAGGGCCGCAGTTACTACTTACTGGAACTGTCATTAAGATAAGATAATTAGGCAATAGTTTCTTTCTTCCTCCTGGAGACCTGTAAAATCAGATCTTACTTCTGGCCATGCTGGAGATTGGGTATGAGATAGCACACTATAATAAACATGGACACACTGTATAATGAATATGTCAGTTCTCTAACAACTGGGATTGGATTTTCCTTCTTTCAGTTAAAGAGAGCCATTTTATGTCTTTCCTTCTTCACATAATCTTTATTTCTGTTTATTTTCTTTACTCTTTCCCTCCAGAGTACTAAATGGACTTCACGATAAAGCCCAGAAGAATCAACCCAATGTCTTTTCCATCTCTCTGACCCAAAGTTCAACAAACCATTCCCCAGCCCATATCTCTTATTGAGACAATTATTAAGCCAGATATAATGACCCATCTTAGGCTTCTTTCAAAATGTCCATATTCCCTGAATGTGCCCAATATCATCAAAATGTCCATATTCCTAGGTGTGTCATGCACAGCATTTGACTTGTATAATCAGTGACCTCTACTGTGTGATCTATTCCTTCTCATTTCTATATATCCTCACCACCACTGTGACTCTTTGAAGCTGTCTCTAAGGATTTTATACATTGCTATTTAGGGTGGTAGGGAAGTCCAGGACTTGAATGTTATTGTGGGAAGAATCATACACTTTTTTATGTGTTAAAAAGATGAGCTATAGTGCAACGTGAAGGTTACAGAAGGGCTAATAATGTCCTGGTGCATAATTAGGTAGCAGACTGCCATGATTCCAGAGGAATTAATAACCGTCTGTAAAACTGCAATTATTTTTCTTTTGGATGGTCTATAATACCAAAAGAGAGGAAATGGAGTAAAGCAGGAGTATTGGCACAGAAAGTCCATAATTAAGTATTTATCCATCAACCCATAATAGCTTGGGTGCTAGCTGCTCCAATCAGTTTATGTAACATGTAAAACTTTGGTGCTATTCCTTTCCTTCCTCCACTGCATGCACAAATTAATGAGGACTTTCTCCATGATATTTCTTACTAATTCTAATATCAATGCTCTTATAAATACATACCTGTCTCCACTGACCTTATAGCCTAAGACAAGGAGAAAATTAGACATTAAACAAGTCTACGGCCATACCACCCTGAACGCGCCCGATCTCGTCTGATCTCAGAAGCTAAGCAGGGTCGGGCCTGGTTAGTACTTGGATGGGAGACATTAAACAAAATGTCTTCCAAAAATTAGAATTAACCTGTCCCTCTGAGATGTTACCCACAGATGGAAAAAAGAACGTGTTAAATAAATTGTCTTGTACATGGGCAAGGTCACTGTCCAGCATTGGGTTCTCTGAGTGTATGTGACAACTGATTTTCATCAATGCAGGTAATGATATAGCTTTTTAAGAACAGCTAACTCTTAAATTTTTTTAATCCTGGTGCATAATTAGGTAGCTGTTTAGTACTAGGTGCTGAAACCAAAAGTATAAACTGTTAGCACTTTTTTTTGGTAAATTATTCCCAGAAAACTGGAAAAATTCCAATGGTGTTTGGAAGGTAGGCATTGCCATGTAGCACAAGAAACCTTTGCCAAGGGGATGCTAATGTTTTTCTCTCTGGTGCAGACTCAAGGAGCATGTCAGATCCCACAAGCATGAAGGAGAGAAGCTTTCTCTACCCCGGCATCTGAAAGTAGTGGGCCAGATTGAGCACTTAGTGATTACATTGGGCTCTCTCCGCCTGGACTGCCCAGTAGCGGTGGTTGGTGAGTAGCATGGGGGACTAGGCTATATAAAAATCCTCTCCCTACTTCCACCACACCCCCATGAGATCTCATGCCTGTAAATTTTGATTTCTTCAAAATCCCACATTCCTACTTTTCTATCGAATACAGATCTTGTCCCAGTTTGTATCCTCTAAAGTGCCAGAAGGATACTAAACTACATTCCGGACATATTGAGAATCACATGGGTAACCTATGATAAAAACAATTTCAAGGGACAAGAACCAAATATTTTTGTGTATTTAGGTGAAGATGGCTACTGAGAGCTTTCCTGAGCTAGTTGAAGGTAGAGAACAAAGTCTTCCTCCTTTGCCATAAATCCTTTGTGATCTTCCACTATCACCTATATTTCCATTTATATATATATATTTTTTTTTTCTAAAATTCCTGATTTTTGCTTAAAGTTAAAAAGAAGTGGGCTTGAATTTTGGCTCACTTTTAAACTATAATGTTCTAGGAAAACTACTTAATAGATGTTCAAAAGACGTGTGTTGGATGAATGGATGAATAGTTAAGTAAAACATAATGGTGATATCCTTCTAAACCAGCATGAAAATGGCTGAATCTTAATTTTTTTTTTATTAGAGGACAATGAGAAAAATTTGTCTCTTGGACTTCAGACTCTTAGATCACTGAAGGTAGGATTGACTCTACTTTCCCTTGATTTTTTCTCTCTGAGTCAGTGTCTTCTTACATGGAGACCCCATAGTGGTTTTATTGATAGTAACCACTGATTCTCCTTTGTTTTCAGTGCATTATAAACTTGGATAAGCACCGGTTGATCGTGGGGAAAACAGACAAAGAAGAAATCCCTTTTGTGGAGACAGTTTCCTCAAATGAAGCCAAGTGAGTGCCCAAAAGTATCAGGTTAAATCAGATCCATTTGTCGTGAGCTGAATTTGGGGGTTTTCACACTGAATATGGGGTTGTGTTCCACCTTTTGCCTTCAGTCATACCACAGCATACTGTTCTCCACCCCAAAACTTAGCCTTCATTTCAGAGGAGTAGCAGTAACACTGCACAAAGTTGGGGAGGGGGGGGTGAGAGGACATGAGTAGCTTTTACACTAAAATTGTACTTGTCTTTATCCTAACTTCTTTGAGTTTGGTATCATTACTTCTGTTTCTCATTTCAGCACTTCAGAAGCATAATTACAACCTGCAGCATATCTGCACGTATGCTTACACACCAGGTTGACAGATTGAGAAAACTGGGTTTAAGCCAAATGCAGAAGCAACTTGCTGTGGACCAAGTCCTTTCCTCTAACAGAAGCTCTAGAGTCTTATTCCTGCCCAGGCCTCTCTAGACTTTAGTATGTTCTTAGAGATCTTGTCTGATTATAGCCATTGTTTTTTACTCTTTGATCACATAGTAGACCTTTTTGACACTGCTCAGTTTCACTTGTGGCCTGTTTCTCTGCTTCTTCCAGAAATTTGTTTTTATTTGTCAAGTATAGAGGCTACTAGGTTCTATTTCTTCATACATACACTTGCTTCTTTTCCTATAGCTAATATGTATAATAAACAGGAGCCTGACTTACCTCCTTTTAACTGTTTCAAAGAGGTTTCTTAAACCTTTTTGTTGGCATGTCAGGTAAAGATACCTATAATGGAATCTTCCCTTCAATTTGGTCATGGAAGTGCTTAGGGTAGTCAAAAAAAATAGTGAAGCGTGGATATTCATTTAGAGATTCTCAAGTCTATCTTAGGCTCATAGCTATAGTTCTGGAATATTTAATGGATCCCACTCTGACCTTTGCTGTGATCCATCAACAATCTTGTCTAATGTCCAGCTACTATCCCTACCAAATAATTTTAGTCCCAAGCTTCCTAAAGACTAGTAACTTGCTGGCTCTTATTTTAACAGCTAACAGCCATATTGCAGCCAGTTATCACTGGGTCACTACCAGATCCCCTTCTCAACTTTTATAGCGGAAGATGGAAAACTAAGCACAGCCATAGTAGGACAGACCGCATCTGAATCTCAGGAAAGGTGATCCCAGGGCTACCAGCCTTCAGCACTCCTTATGACTTCACACCATTCTGTACCTTTCTGTTGAGGTCCCTTCACTCTCCTCCCTTACCTATGATGCCACCACTTTGGCCTTTTTCTTATTCTAGAATATAACTTAAATATTTCACCCCTTTTCTTCCCTAAATAAAAGTTCTACTCTGAACCTTGACTCTAGGCCACAAGAGAGGCATGATAGAACTACCTTGTTCTACTTTATCCTTATTTGGATTCCTTGTTGACCAAGTGACATTCTCAGGTACTGGGAAGATATGACTTAGTCTGGCCCTTTGAGTTCAGGATTATGTGCATCAGGGAAATGACCAGATGGCCTTTAGTGATCCTTCTGGCCTCTGACAATCAATTAGTGATTTTCTAATTTTGGAATAGAAGCAACTAGGCTGATCTCACTCAGACCAGGGTGATCTAAGCTTAAAGTATTATAATTTCACTTAGTGTAGTCAAGTCATTTGAATTTACTAACCAAATAATTATGTTTTTAAACCTCAGCCTTTATATAGAGGTATCTAAAATCTAAACAATTATTGGAAGTCTTGAGCTTCATTAATTTTTTTTTTTTTTTTTGAGACTAGGTCTTGCTAATTTTGCCTGTGGAACCGCAGGCTCTCGTTGCCCGGGGTACCACAGACTCAAGCAATCCCCAGCCTCAGCTTCCCAGGTAGCTGGGATGACAGGCATGCACCACCACGCCCAGCTATTTTTTTTTGGAACTAGGTCTCGCTACAGGCCCCAGGCGGGACTCGAACCGCGATCCCTAAGCCCCGGCCGCTTCATAGGCTGAAGCTTACAAGCACGAGCCACCGTGCCCGGCCTAATCTTTTTTTTTTTTTAGTGCTGTCAAGTTGATTATACAGATAGCCCATATCTCCTTGACATTCATAAGGAGCACTGGGTCTTCTCAAGGGCTGGCAAAGTTGAACAGGTAAGGTCAATTCTCCCCAGAATCCTAAAGAATTCTCCCTGGCACTTCTGATTGAGGGTATAGAAAGAGTGTCCATACAGCTTATACTTCTGAAGACAGACCATAGCAAGAAGTAACCTGTAGGTGACCCTTGTATTCCATGTTAGATATTTATCTCAAATGCAGGTAGTTTGGAAAATGTTGTTTTTGTTATTTAGTATTTCTGTGCCTGACTCATTTGAAGAACAACTGTTTTCTAACTTTTATATTTCCTTGGTCTGCACAGACCTCACCTGGTAAGATTTATGTATTCTTTAGCTCAAAATGTCTGTAGAATGGATTTCTTGATATGTCAGCTGTCTTCACTCTTGTATAATAGAACTATTTTTCCAGGCTGGGGACATGGAGGAAATGAACTGGATTCTTTCCTCCTGTTGCCAGGTCTCTGCATTGGCACTTTATTTGCTCTGTGTTTCTGGCTGTGTTGGGTTTATTTGTGATGTAACAATAAAGTGAAATCTTTCCCTCTGTGTGCTTGTCTGATAAAGTCTTTCTATGAATGCCCCTGGAAAACAGGGAAGGCTAGGCACAGCCTAATTGCACCATTGTTTCTCTCCCAGGTTTTTTGCACATAAGGCTTAGTGATTCTTATTTCCTCCATTGCTATTTACCCTTCAGCTCCCTATTGCTGTCTTTGGGCAAATTAGTGAAATTTACTAAGCTAGATTTTATAGTCTACAGAACAGAAATGATAATAGAACCTATTTTACAGTATCAAATGAGATGACCCAAATAAAGTAGTGAGCATATGGTAGTCCCTCAAAACTTTAACTTTATATGAAAACAATCTTTTGGTGGGGACTATTTAGCAATGTGTGAGAAAACAAATACTTCCAGAAAAGGAAACTTAGTTCCAACAAGTAAGAGAGGTTTAGGAAGGGACAAATGAACCTTAATATACAGCTAAAAGTCCTGTCTAAATGGCATGCCAAATAAGCCTGCATTTTATAGGTGATAGAAACTTATTTTTTAATGCTAATATTAAGAGACATTTTAAACTATAACAATGGTTATTGCAATTTAGAATTATGGCTCTACTGCTTAGATGGTACTGCCATTCTACCTCGGAAGGTTTTGTCTTATTTTTGTTCATTTATTCTAAATATAAAAATGTAAAAAGGCTTACCCTGATTTACCTGTCTTGGAACCAAAGATTTGGGTGTTAGAAATAACTTTGAAAGTATCCTTATCCAAACCTACATCAAACCTGACTCTTGGGCAACAACAACAGAATCAAAATGATTCTATTCCTTGCCATTCATAACTGTCTTAATAGACTAAAACTAATAAAATTAAACTAAAGTGAAACTAATAAAACACAGTTTTCAATATATCCCAACTTACTCATTAAAAAATCTACTACATTTGCATAGTGGTGGAGAACTTAGATTGGCAGAACTTCATAAAGATGATATTGGTGATTATACATTCTATATGTTGAAGTATTAAGGATTTGGTATGTAGGAAGTATCATTCATAAGACAGGGACTTGAACACAGTTTTGACTTTTGGCATATTGAGTATTGAGAAAGAGGCAATGGTAATATAATTATTGTCCTCAGAGGTGTCAGTGTAGAAAGTGGCACACTGAAGGAATCATTTTTTGGCACCAGAAGGAATCATTTCCACTAGGTGAAGGTACAGAAAGGCATATTTTGATTCAGCTGGAGAGAAGAATTTATTAGAAGCAAGGGACTATGATAATTTCTACAAACAAGGCAGTATTGTTTATAGTTTTGCAGAAGGACAAGCGAAAGCTCAGAGTAATATCAGGAATACAACTCTTTGGAATAATTAAACAGACTACTTGTAAATTCTCTTTCACTGTAAGTGAAAGGTGAATATATTTCCTAGCAAGAGATTGATGCATTGGATATAAGTTTGGATAAGGATACCTCCAAAGTCATTTCTAAGGCCAAAATTCATTGATTCTAGAACATCTGTATTAAATGGCACAGTGAATCCTATAGTTTCCTGTTAACTCATGGCCATCACTACAAACATAAACTCACTGATTTGAACTGAAATCATGATATTTTTATCTACCTTTGGAGGACTGAAGTCTGCTGATTTTAAGAAGTCAGAAAAATAGAGACAAACGGGTCTGTATTATAGCTAGGACTTCTCTGTCAGCTGCTGCTGCTTCTTTCTATTATCAGTGCATCCTGAACTATAATAATTTACTGTCATTTTATGCTCATTTGTCTGACCAATAATGTACTGGCAGCTGTTTTACACATGGTATCAAGTACATGGGCTTTGAGACTCTTTCTCAAAGGTCTTTTTATTTAAGGGTTGTGGTATATTCTAGAAGATTGGGGCTATTAGATGCCTCACTAGAATGTAGAAGAATCTGGATCTTTACCTTCATTTAGGTATTACAAGGTTGTGACTTGTCCAGATGCTCTAGTAGTATGATCATATGCATAGTTCTTTCTAGAAACTGTCACACTCTTTCTTAGACCCCTATCAGCAAATCCCAGTCACTATAGCAAAGAGGAGAGTTCACTGCTGATACTGATTTTACTGAGCCAGAGTAGCCTCCAAATTTCTAATTAATACAGGTAATCCAACTCTCCTGGGAACTCAGATACTCCAGTGTTGACATACTCAATCTTGCTAGTTACTTGGAACAGGAGAATTTGATTTGGAAAACAGAGTATTGTTGATCTAGTAGAGTTACTTAGATACACGAATGTTTGCCAGGGAAGAGATTGGAGAACAGAAGCAGAAACATAGAATCTTCTGTACTGTGAACCTAAAAATAGGCTATCATGATTCAATAAACAAAGGTGTGATATCTTGGGATTTTGTTATGAAATGCTAGACTCCTTAGATAGACTCAATCACCTTATACTTAGGGAAGGAGTGCTGATATAGTAGTTCTCATATTATTTTGAAAATGAGTAAGGTCATGAGGATTTTATTGGGAATGGACTGATGATATGAAAAAGCAATTACCCTGTTTTATAAGTTCCACAGAGCCTGTCCCCGGCATGCCTGAGTTCATAGTAGTTACCATGAGCTATTAGAAGCCAGTTGGGGAATAGAAAGTATTTAAATACTTAATAGTATTTAAATAGGTTTCCTAAAGACCAATTAGACCATAGGGGTATGTTAAGGGGGGCTAGTCTAAGATCAGAGAAGTGGCAACCAAAAAGGAAGATCCAACTGTGTATATCCCATGGAGAGAATTTCAGAAATAGTGAGCTAAGTAAGTATCAGCAGGTGAGGGGAAGAGGAACTATTGAGTGATAATGAGAAGGAAAAATGGGGTTGAAATTCCAGCATCAGTCTAAGTTCACACCCCCACTAGATTCAAATCTCTTTGTGTACTGTAAGCATGGAGGTGTATCAGTCATGAACTGTTGTATGTGAGGGATAGAGAGGCATCCTGGGAAGCACAAACTAGTCAGACATGTCTGACTCCATAACAAAACTCTTACTGATAACTTCTTGCTGAAAAAGAATTAGAAATATAATACCCTCCCCAAACTCCTCAAAACTATAGTAAAAGAATATCAAATGACATAAACTAATAAAGCCAATGAAAATGGGAGAAAAGATAATAGCAATCAAGCAACATCAATAAAATCTTTGAATCTGGAAAGTAAAAGACAAACAACTAACGGCATTAACTAGAGAAAACAGAAACCTACTTGTTAGGTCAACCTAACCTGACAATAGTGAGCAAATGTGTGCCCCAGAACCCAAGAAAAGCAAGAGGAATTGGAAACCTCAGTTATCTGAAAAAGCAAGTCATAGGGGTAGAGGGCTAAAATCAAGATGATTACTTGAAAGACTTAAGTTAATTTAGATCTAAGGTCCCCATCCCTTATTCATCCATTTGTTCATTCAGCCCCTGAAGAATCTGAACTAATTGGAGCCACTGAGAACTAGGAACATCTTACTGAGGGGAGACATCTTACTGAAAATATGGTGGTTTCAGATTCAGTGTGCTGAAGTGTTACCACTTTGCCAGCTTGAATCCCAGAGCCCAGGAACTTGGCTCTTTTCTTCGGACTGTGCTTTCACTGCATCCCTCTTGTGGTCATTTGTTTCTCCCACAATCCTATCACTGAAATAGAGTTCTTCATTACTGTTTCCAGACATTTCTCCCTCTATCTTTCCTTAAAATTTCCCAGACTTTAGTTTCATACCATCAAATTATATCACTCATTCCCCTTCATTATGGCTATTCTCTACAAAATCTACAGCCCCCTCATTCATTCCCTCTCGCTTCTTAGTAAGTTTAGCTCTCAGTTCACTCTCCTTTCAACACTATTTCTGATTTAATTCTTGACAATTTAATTCCATATCTAAATCCTTTCAAGTAAGCACATCATTTTAAGCTTTTTATTAAGGTAACAATCCACATTGTTGTTTGTACTTTGGAAATATAAGATCCCTCCATCCCTTTCAGGTATTTGTTATATAGAACTCCCCCTTACCAAAGCGACCATAATCCACTTTGCTCCCTTCCTCACTTTAGAATCACAACTTTAAAAGTCAACTCTTCACTTGCTTTTTCTGTACACATGCAGCAACTGTGCTGGCAGGTCTCACTTTAGATTCATGACCATAACTCAGGCCCTTCATGCTGTTCCACAATCACAATTGTGATTGTCCCAAATCAGGGATCAGCAAACTTTTTCTACAAAAGACCAGGTAATTTTTCTTTGCAGATCATTGATCTCTTTTATAATTACTCCACTCTCATCATAGAAGACATGTAACCATTGGCAGTGTGTAATGAATGAGATTTGAATTTGGATTTTATGTAATTTTTGCTTCACAATACAATATTCATCTCTAGATTGTTTTCCCACAACATTTAAAAGTACAAAAGTCATTAACTTTCCAACCTTATAAAAACAGCATTTGACTGCAGGCTGTAGTTTGCTGAGCTGTGTTCTAAGTTATTTCACACCTTCTACTTTATTATCAGGTCTCTAAGTCCTCCTTCCTGGTTTTCATTCTCAGATGTTTACTTTCTACTTCATGAAATAACTAGCACATTCACTACATGTACCAGCTCTACCCTTACCTTTACCTTCAATGTTATCATTGCACAAGATATCTAAATACTACATGTGTATGTTGCTTATTTCCCCAACTAGAATCTGTTCTGGATTCTGCTAGAATCTGTTCTAGCAGAGTTTTGTCTGTTGTATATCTCCAGAACACAATTTAGCATGTAGATGTTTAACAAATACTTGAATGAACAAATACTATCAGACCATCAGGCAGAAGTTTAAAGAATTTTTTCTTGAGAGATACTTGTCTAAAAGAAATTACCTACCCACCTTACAGCTGGAGATCTTTTTGAATACTTTGAATGGCATTTTTTTTCAAACTCTGAAAAACATCCACAATATTCACATCTTAATGCATTCACTCATTACATAACATAAATGTATCAGCAAAGGTAGGGGAAAAAACTTAATATATATATATATATTATGGGTATGTATGTGTGTAATATGAAACCAGTTTCACAAAATAATCTGTATGATATATTCTAATATAGTACTTTCTGTTCTGTCTGGACTTCACAAATTACTAATGGGTTTGCAACTAGAAGTTTTAAAATGCAGCAGTGTCCTTTACTAATTATATTCCCTATCTATGCACAGAATTTCTAATCAACTTTATCTAATGTCTCATTCTTACATATAAATGGCTAAAGGAGAGAGCTTATGTATCCCCAGCCATGCTCCAAAATAGCTGGAAGAACTTGGGGATGGAGTTATAACCCTGCAAGGCCTGGGGGAACTAAAATGTCACAAATGTCACTGGGTTCTTACCAACATGCCTAAAACTACAGTTGCAGGTCACCACTCTGGCTCAGGGTTCAGCAACAGGGTTTATTTACAAAGAGGTGTTTATTTACAAAGAGGTGAGAAACAGAGAAGTTTGGAGAGAGGAACGCATTAGAGACAGGGCCAGAAGCAATGGTCCAAAGGTCTCTGAGAAGACCTATGAGGAAGTCTCTGCAAAGTGGTACCATGGCAGTCAGCAACAGTAATCTGAAGGCTGGGCCAGGAGGCACTGGACACCAGAACTGTTAGCACAAAAGGCAACAGCACCAGGGTTGATGCTGGACGTAAGAGAGAAAGGGATAGCTATACCCAGTGTTATAGTTATGCTAGGCCTAAATCCAACACCAGCTCTTTTAGGGACAACTTGCACAGGGCCAGTGCTTTCATTCAGCAGGTGATGCTACAGCCAGAGCCAGAGTTGAGGTCTGTGAAGGCATAGAGTCAGAGGACATTGTGTATTGTTATAGCTCAACAAAGGTCTTCCAGACAAATCTCACTGCCTATCCAACTGCCTCTTCAACTCTCCTACTTTATCACTCTCCTTTTTTCAGGGTGGGTGGATCCTGACTTTATGCTTCCAATTTGCTCACCTTTTGAATCTGATTGGTTCTTTTAATTGATTAGCACCCAGAGTTCCACTCAGATTGAGCCTTTTACAATCCCAAATTTGTATGGTGGGGGGGTAAGGGGAACTCCAATCTCAGCTGTTTTATTGGTGTTGGTCAACCACCAACCAAATCAGTCTATTTCAATATACTGGAGCCTAATATAAAAAAGAAAAGTCTGGTTCTTGCTCAGATTGGTCCTCCATTGAAGTCCAACAGGCTCCTGGGCTGGAGGGCACCAAGGAACCACAGCAGACACCCGCCTCAGTGGGGTAGGAGACAAACTGCACCCAACACCATGCAGCAGGGTTAGGTTTAATATTTAGGGGGTCCTGGTTTGGCAGCGGGGGAGCATGATAGTGGTTCCTATGAGAACCACTAGAGGCACAGTCCAAGGAAACTGTCATCTCTGATGCTGTATATAACTTCATTTGTTCTCCTGGACTGGTTTGGCCCAGGAGAGAGCAGGGTAGATCAGAAAGGATGGGTGGGAGAATAAGAACTGGGCATCGATAGCTATTAAGTCACTAGAGGGGGAAGGGGGTTAGGGGATTGCAGAGAGAACTGGTGGAACCTTGATCCCAAATACTTTTGTCCCAGATACATAAATTGCCACTTCTGCTTCCTAACTTGCTTTCCACACTTAAATTTAGAAACGGTTTTTATTCACCTGACCATCCCCCACCAGGCTTCACAAAGAGAGGGCTAGGTCAGGTGGAAAGGTACACTTGGGGCTCTGTCACTCCTTAGGAGGAATGCAGTAGGGAAACAGTCACAAGGAAGCAAAGAGAAAGGAAGGGAAGCAAGTAGGTACTAAGGCTATTCTTGTTATAAACAACTCTGATATGACCTGAATGTCCACGACAACAGTAGGTGAGAAATCTCCCCTCTCCTGCCTACTTTGGTGCTCTAAATCCCATTTGCCCTTTGGGCATCTCAGCACTGGCTCCTCGTGTCAGAAAAAAAATCAAGTAATGATTCAAATAGGTACCTAATTTTTAGAGACTGACAGATCCTCTCCCATTCCCCCTTTCTCTGGACTCTACAATATTTATGGGTTTCCACTCTGTTCAAGGTACAATAAAAAGGTTCCTGCCCTTGAATAGGTCACAATATTTTGGTGGAGGTTGAAAATATATAGGCAAATATGGAAACATTTTTATCATCATGAAGGAAATTTGTAAAGAGATCTGCACAAACACAAATGGGTATGAACTTAAGGAATGCTTTAGAAGGCCCCTAACCTAAAAAAGGTTAGTTGGCTAGGTATGAGCAAAGCAGAACAAGAGGAACCAACCTGTTCCACTTTTGTCATTACTTTTTTTTCTTTGGTAGACATGTACTTCCCCCAAACTCTTGGCTCTCACTGTGTTGGTTAACCCCTGTGACCCCTCTTTTTTTTTTTT
>PVHY01012869.1:0-43071 GCA_004024945.1 Uropsilus gracilis | reverse complement strand
AAAAAAAAAAAAAAAAAAAAAAGAAAACAGGTTCATGTTATGTGGTAAAAGGAAAGTTAAAAACATTAGCTGCTTCCTGGGAATGTGCCTTTAAAATTAAAATTTCGAAATCCATGTTATGACAAAAGAGGAATAAAAGTGAATTTTTGGTTTTATTAATTTTTTTCTATTAAAAAGGCACAAATTTGTACTTATTTTTAGAAAGAATGCATCTAAAAATTTGAAACTTGAACTCCATGTACTCTTAGTAATCTATGAAATGTTTAATAATGTTTCTAGTTCCAGATTAACTTGAAATTAAAAATTTAATTCAGTAACTGTTTAGAAGTAACTGTTTAAACAGTAACTGTTTAGAATTGACCTTCCCATTAAAAAGAATGAGAGTAATTTTTTCCTTGATGCTGTACAGACATAGTATAGAAGAAGGTATGATCAGGGATACTACAGCAGAATTACTGTGCAGCAGTAGAATTTGTGTGGGGCTTGGGAACTGGGGTTGAAGGTTCTTTGCTAGTGTGGATATACAATCTTCTCACCCATGGCACCCCAAGTCACCTAGTCACAAAACAGTGAAAAACATTGTTGGCATATGTTGTTTCAAGACAAGCCTGTCTCTCTACTTCTTTCTCTTCCAGACTGCCATGTCTAAGCCCCTCCATTTGGAGCTGCCATTGTGGTAGCAGAGGGGGGCTGTATGTGGTCTTGGGTATCACCTCTCACTGCCCAAGACTGCAACTGCTGTGATTTAAACCACAGATCCAGCAAAGTGCTGGGCATACAAATATTTGTTGGCCTTTGTCCCTAGCAGCAGACCATTATCCTACCATAGCTGTGCCCTCAGGGTACGAGGCCCTTCTCGTACTCCTGCTTCTGCAACTGTCTTGAGGAAAGCTAGTTAGTCAATTCCTGGTTCTATAACTTTTAAAAACAATGAATATTCTCTCCTCTCTCTGTGTGTATATACATGTGTATGTACCTGTGGATGTGTATATTAATATATATGTGTACACAGACTTATTTATATCAAGTATATATATATTGTCTTATCTTGATTGAAAGCCTAATTTAGCAACATTCTCAGTATTTTTAGGAGAAAGTGGAGTTTGAGCATTCCATGGACATCTATGCCATCGGAGCTCATCTTTTTTTCTTTCTTATGAAAGGTCCTAAGACTTTGCCCTCACACTAAAGAGCTCCCTGTTATTTCAGAAAAATATAGATCAATAAAATCCAAAGTACATGTTTGAAAATGAAGGCTGGTCCAAAATCAGTGACCTACATTGAAGTAAAACTCTAATTCATTAAAAGACATGTGTGGTGCTGAGCCTCCAGTTTATACTCCAAAATTGAAGATAGGAGGGACCCTACTTCTGTGCCATCCCACTAATCTCTAATTGATATGACAGAAGAGACAAATTTGGGGTGAAATGTTGTTAGTAGTATAAAAAAATGAGGGCAAGTATTTGATATATAAACGTGGGGAGGGTAGAGGCTTCTAAAGTTACCTAAACAGGTGAAACAAAGAAAAAGAAGTGCTGAACAGAAATGCTCCACAGGAAGAAAAGAGGGATGGGGTGGGATTTATTTACAACCAAGATTGAACCAAGATGGGGTGACATTTTTCTGTTTTATATTTTTATTCCCAAATAGACTAAACAGCATATTCATTGTATTTATAATCACCCTGAGGTTATTTGGAGACTATATCAAAACTGGAACTTTCAAATGGGGAAAGAAGAAGCATATTAGCTAATTATATTTATCTTCACATTTCAATTCCCAAATCTAACCATTCACTTTTTTCCAAATAATTTCTCTTTTCCCTTAACATCCTTTAACAAATAAAACTATGTGTGCATTTATTCAAGTGTATTTGAATTTTGAATACATAATCAAACAAAACCAGGATGTCCTATTGTCTTTGAGGAATATGTATTGTTGCAAATGAGTTTTCAGGAATAGAAATGTGTATAAGGCATTTAATAATTGTGTGTCATCAGAACCCTATGTTATATTTCCCCCTGTTAAGGTGATATTGAAAGGAAATAATTCTATTAAAATCATTCTATCCTAATAATTCTATTAAAATATTAAAAGAAACTTTTTCTATTTTAAAGACTTTGCATTTTATAGTTATTAAATTTGAATAAAGCTTAATATACATTATATATACATACATATGTTGCCAAGGTGTAAATCTCATGCTTTAAAAATATTTTCCTCTTTTAGTTGTCCTTTCAAACTATTCTCAGTTTGTCGTTCCTCAGCAAATAGTTTTGGTGGTTCATAAAATTTCCTGGAATTTGGGGAAATATTAAGGTGTACCTGATGTTAGTGGGAACTGCTGTAGACACAGATTCATTGTTGAATGATTGTGAACAGTGTTGATTCTGGTCTGGAACGGAAAGCTCCACTGGCAGTATTTGCAGGTCTTATTTAACTATATATGCTATCCCCAGCACTGGTTTCTGAACTATGACTGACAGTGACATTATCAGGATCTGCTCAAGTGACTATTCAAGTTTCTTTTAGATGTAGTCTAAGAATTTTTTCTTAAAGATGCACTTCTTACTGAAAATAACTGTATGCAAGCTCATGTCAATATTACTTGCATGTTGGAGAGTTATGTTAGCTTTTCTCTTTTACAAATTAATTTAGTTGACATCATATAATAAGATCAACATTTGCCTTTTGTGTCTCAACTCTCAAAAAAGCAAAATGTCAAAAGATACGTTTGTGGAGGTTTGGGCTTAAAGAAAATATTTTACCTTTGGTTATTATTATTTGGACTATTGATAACTTATTAAAGTCCAGATTAGTGAAGTAACAAATTTAAGAGATGCAGTAACTATTAAAACTTACTTTTTGATGTGCTGAAATACCTTATGAGTGAAAAATGAGAAGAAACTTTATTCTTGATATACAAACTACAAAATGGCTCTTGGACATGGAGTTGAGAGCTGGTGCCAGGATCTGTGTTCATTATGGTATTTGACACAGTTTTTGTATCCATCTTTGTCTTAAGTTCATGGACAAGGTATTGCTCAAGAACTGACTCAAACACAGGAAATATCCCACCTGTGTTGGTTTCTCAGCAGTGTTCTTCCTCATTTCTCCCACCTGGCTAGTACATCCCAAACTTCGTTTAAAACTTACTGCTCTTCACTTGTACAAGGCCTCGATGCTGACTCTTCCCTCAGGATCTTTCTGATGTTTGCTTTCTTAATCTTTTCACCCTTCTAAGTACCTGCATACCACCATTCCAAGGCGGCCCAATTTTAATATAGCTGCTAGAACCTTCCTTTTCCCTGGGGCTAAGTACTTAGTCTACCCCATGGAACAGATGAGCTCATTGAACTTTGCACAGGTTAAGTGAATTAACTAGTTCCATTTATGTTGGTTACATATTTCCGTCCTGATAATGCTTCAGTAAATATCCTTATACCTCTCACTCTGGGCTTCTAACCCAGTCCCCCATTACCCCCATCAGGACAGTATTCCAGACTGATTCCAGACTGGATTCAGGGATATTCATATTTTGACTTCGTGTTTTAATAGTGGTGGCAACAATGCGAGGAAGGAAAGAATGAACCACCACAGGAAAATGTGTGTGCTCCTGTCATTATTTTGATCTGGAGTTGGGCATCCCCCATTCTGAAGAAGAATACCTATCCACTCTTTCCCTGGCCCAAAAGCTAATTGCAAGTGTCTCTTGTGTTCAAAATTAGCACTACTTTTTGGAGCTGCTGGGACATGGCCACCATCAGCTTCTCCTTGAGAAGTTGCACGCTGACCTCTTTTGCTGAGGACCTGACAAGGACCATGAGTCCTGACTTTGATATGTGATTGGGGGTGGGTTTTACAGCAAAGAGGCTGCTTGAAAGTTTGCATTAGAGTCAGGTGAGTAGATGTTATCACTGAGAGTGGCACTTTGAAAAGGGTTCCCCATTAGCTCCACAAGCCGAGAAATTAGTCCCGGCGAGCAGTGGTGCTGTCTCAAAATCAGTCTCAAAATCAGCAAGATCTTTCCGCGGGACTACTTTCCGAAGACTACTTTTCCCGGTCTTATGTTCATGCACCATTTGCTTTTTATCACTTTGTATTAGGAAAAGTCTCATAGCAATATGCTACTTTCAGTAGATAGGTATTGTACACCATTGTACCCAGGGAGAGTACCCAATTGTACTAAATGGGTGCTCTGCAGAGTTCTTCTCTGCAGTTCCCAACTTGCTGCCCTCTGCCAGGCATTTATTGGGTGAAGAGGTGCACCTAATGAAAAGGTGCATAATGAATAGTGAACCTAATAAACCTAATAGTAACAATGTGCTCGTCTCCCTTAAAAACTTCCCTTTAAAATTTTAAATGCACCTTTGTGTATGGTGGGTCTGAAATGCCTACTTAAAAATGATAGCTCATCTCTATCCCTGCATCACTTAAAATGAATCATCTTTCATTTGATGCAACTGCTAAAACCTTCTTTTTCCCCGGGGCTAAGTATTAGTCTATCCCATGGACACATGTGCTCACTGAACTTTGCAACCATCACTCAAATGATAACAGGGTCTCTTCTTCTTAACAGTTGGAGGTATCTATACTGTGATTCAGACGAAGGCCAAAATCACAGCTGATGAATGGGGAGACAATTATTTCATGATTGGCCCATATTTTGAGCACAATATGAAGACTCAGGTGGAGCAGTGTGAACCTCTAAATGATGCTGTTAGAAGAGCAGTGGACACAATGAACAGTCATGGCTGCCAGGTAAAGGACACTGACCACAGCTTTGCACCAGCATGCTTTCCTAAAGCTTCACCGGAAAGTACACAATAAATTATATGAATTCAGAAGAAGGCCACTCATCTACTTAGGGGAATGGAACCAGCTTGTGAGAAAGAGGATGACTTTGATTTCAAATAGATTACATTTGAAATACCTGGTGAAACCATGGAGAAATGTTTAATAGGACAATGAATTTGAAGCTCAGTAGCAGGTATAGGATATTTGCTTGAAAGTCAACTGTATCTAAATTATAGTTGTTGGTTTTTTTTTTTTTGTTTGTTTGTTTTTGAGACTAGGTCTTGCTATTTTTGCCCATGGAACCACAGGCTCACGTTGCCTGGGGTACCACAGACTCAAGCCATCCCCAGCCTCAGCTTCCCAGGTAGCTGGGATAGGCATGTGCCACCACACCCAGCTATTTTTTGGGACTAGGTTTCACTGTGTTGCCTCGAGCGGGAATCGAACTGTGATCTCTAGCCCCAGCCGCTTCATGGGCTGAAGCTTACAAGCATGAGCCACCGTGCCCGGCTCTAAATTATAGTTGTTGTAGTGGGTATTGACAACAGCAGAATTTATAGACTAAGAACATTTTAAAGATCAGATTTGGTGAAGATTTTCCTTGGGGAATGTAAACATGTTAAAGCATTAACATTAAAGGAATTCAGAGCTATCCCAATTCTGATCCTTATTCTTTTGTCTCAATTTTACTTTATTTTTTAAATTTTAGATCAATTTTTAAAATTTTAATTCAATAATTCTTTTTATCACACCAAATTTTTTAATAATTGATAACTTTTGTGAAGACAAATTCAGATTTTTTTGTAACAGTGAGTTTTTTTATCAGAGTTGACGAACTACAATTCAATCCAATTTATATAAGAATTTCCTTTGCTCCAAAAATAAAAAAATTCATTTTCGAGAATGGAAACCTTTTTTTAAAAAATTTGCATGTATGTGTGTATGTGTGTGTGTGTATTACATTATTGTGTGCCCCAGGGTTTTCCCACTACCCTAACACCTGTCAGCCATCCTGCTCTTTTGTGCCCTTCACCTCTCCCACCTTCTTCCCTCTCCTCCTCTCTCACTCTGTTGTTAAGCCCATTGGTTGTTTCTAATTTTTCTTACTCGTTTGTTTGCTTTTCCCTATATCCATCATATAAGTGAGGACATCCTGTATTTCTCTTTTTCTTTTTGGCTTATTTCTGCTAATATGAGTCCTTCTAGTTCCATTCATGTTGCTGTAAATGACATATGTTTGTCCTTGATTGGTGCATAAAATTCTATCATGCCTATACTACATTTTTTCAGCCAATCATCAGTCTGGGAGCATTTGGTTTGTTTCCATATCTTGGCAATTGTAAACAGAGCCGCAATAAACATGCACATACAGGTGTTCTTTTGAATTAGTGTTTTCATGTCCTTTGGGTAGATTTCCAGTAGTGAGATTACTGGGTCGGATGGTAATTCTACTTTCAACTGTTTGAGGTTCCTTCACACAATCTTCCATAGTGGCTGGACCAGTTTGTATTCCCACCAGCAATGTAAAAGGGTTCCTTTTTATCTACATCCATGCCAACGCTTGTTGTTGTTCGATTTATTTATATGGCCATTCTTACTGTTGTAAGATGGTATCTCAGTGCGGTTTTAATTTGCATTTCCCTGATTATTAGTGATGTGGAGCATTCTTTCATATGCCTATTAGCCATTTGTATCTCCTCTTTGGTGAAGTGTCTTTTTAGTTCTTCTCCCCATTATTTGACTGGGCTTTTTGCTTTCTTTTTGTTGAGCTATAGGAGCTCTTTGTGGATCTTTGTAATCAGACCCTTGTCACTTGTCTAGAGGGCAAAATTTTTCTCCCAGTCGGTTGGATTTCTTTTTGTTTTGTTTATTGTCTCTTTTGCTGTACAGAAACTTTTTAGTCTGATGTAGTCCCAACTGTTTATGTTTCCCTTCACTTTTTTGCCAGCTGTAGTTGTTTCCAGAAATGGATTTCTGAGGTGAAATTCATGAAGGGTTTTGCCCAAGTTTTCCTCTATGGTTGCAGGTCTCATGTCCAAGTCCTTTATCCATTTTGAGTTGATTTTTGTAAAAAGTGTGAGGGTGTTGTCCTGGTCCATTTTTGGGCATGTCTTGATCCAGTTTTCCCAGCACCATTTACTGAAGAGGCTATCCTTGTTCCATGCTGTCAATTTTACTTTATATTTAGTTTCTTTTTACATGCCATGCTACTCCATAAATCACTTCACATTCTTTTGGGAGCTGACAGCAGCCAAGAGTCTCTCATTGCCTATGGAAGCGTCTCTAAAGCCTGGCATGGTGACTTGTGCCTGTAAGCTTCAATTTATGAAGTGGCTGGGGCTAGGGATCGCGGTTCGAGTCCTGCTTGGGACAACATCGTGAGACCTAGTCCCAAAAAATAGCTGGGCGTGGTGGCGCATGCCTCTAATCCTAGCTACCAGGGCAGCTGAGGCTGTGGATTGCTTGAGTCTGTGATACCCCGGGCAATGGGAGCCTGCGGTTCCACGGGCAAAAATAGCAAGACCTACTCTCAAGAAAATAGGATTAAATGAAAATCAAGACAAAAGAATGAGTACATGAGAAAATAGAGAGCAGGTTTTAACTTGAATATACACAGCAACTATATGATTACAACTGGGAAAAAAATCGAGCTGGCTAATGTATTAAAACTTGCCAATGCAGTTTAATCACTGTTAGCTCAAAAAATAATTCAATTTAAAAAAGAAATGTGCACATATAAAACATTTAGGAATAAAGGAGGTCAGTTTGAAGAATGGAATACAATTAGACTTTAGCTGTTAAGTTAAAGAGAATATGTGTTTTGGGCAATGTAATTAGTTAAGCCCTGTGGCAGAAGTCATAATGGAAAATACTTTGCAAAACATCAGTTATTTTTGTTTTTTTGTTTGTTCTTGGATAAGAAGAATAAAAGAAATTAGACATATTTGTCTAAAGAAACATCTTTTTGCTAGCAGAAAATATCACAAATCCTATTGCATAAAATAAGTATGTGACACCGAAGACAACATACTCAACTACACATTGCTAATAAGAGGGACAGCTCAACTGAGAGTCTGTCATAGAAGACCTTAACACTTAATCCTAAAATCATGAGCACCAGGTCACAGGAGGGTAGTGAAGATCAGAGGGACAGAAAGGCATAATCTAGATACTTTGTTTTTATTCAAACTTTGTTTGTTTGTTTTTTTTATCTTAATTTTCGATGTCATAAGTTTAATTGTCTACACTAAAGTCTTTGGAAATCGCCATGAAGAAAGTTAACAAATTGGGAAAAACACAGCTTGTATTATGAACAAAGGAATAATTTCCCCCAAACATAAAGATTGTGCTTCTTGAAACTGCCAAAAATATCAACCCAGTAGGAGAATAATTCAGGACCCACCTAGGAAATTTAATTGGCTCTTCAACAGAGAAAGAATCCAGTCTTGTTCCTATTAAGGTGAAGGCAGGTTATTGAACACCCGAAGGGCCTCTGCCTGTAGTTCCCTTGAAAATCTAGGTAAGTTCTGTTTTGCGCTTGTCTGAAAAGCTGCCCAATGCTGTGCATGTGCTCTGTGTTGTCCCTCCTCTTTTCTGTATCATCCACGTTTTCCATGATCTCTAAGCACTGCTGCATCATGGCTGCATTACTTACTGTGCCCACACGGTGACATGTTCTTTATACACAGGTCTACTTCGGCCGGTGGCTTATAGAAGGGAGCCCATATGTGGTACTCTTTGACATAGGCTACTCTGCCTGGAACCTGGATAGGTGGAAGGGTGACCTCTGGAAAGCATGCAGTATCGGCATCCCTTACCATGACCGAGAAGCCAACGATGCACTGATATTTGGATCTTTAACCGCCTGGTTCTTAAAAGAGGTATGGTATACCTTTTATCAAGACGAAGGCAAGCCCCTTTTGTGCTGCATGACATCAAGATAATGTCAAGAAACATTATTATTGTCTAGCCTCATACATTTCAAGAAATTCGAGTAAATGTTCTGTCCTCCTTCAATTAGCTACCAGTCTTTGACAATAATGTGTATTAATATTTACCTTGCCTTGAATTTAAAGAGAATGATGTATATAGAATACCTAATTCCATTGTCTGTTACATTGATAATTCTCAATCTGTTCAAGAAAAAAAAGAAACATTACACATTGTGTGCATGAATTCTAGAATGGTGGAAGTAAAAAATAGCTCAGAATATTTACTTTTGTTAATGCATGGAACAACTGTGTTGGCTCGTTGATATTTTCAATGTTGGCTGAGGGCTGAAGTCATCTCAGCTGCTGCTAAGGAGTCCACAGCAGTGAAGTAGCCTACAGGTGTAAAAAAGAAAACCAAGAGAGTACTGGAAGTAGCCAGTCTATGTCACAACCCTGCTCCCTCTGAAATTCTCCAAGTCTAGGGTGTAGGATTTCTCTACATTACTTGCATTACCCCAAGATAATTATGCTGATCTAAAAATCACATGAACAAAGGGTATCCCAAGCAAAGTGGAGGTATGGTTGAAGGACAATATTTTAACCAGGCAGGGGAGGGATACCCCATGACTCCCAAGCCTGCTTGCTCCAAATAAGTTTGCCATTCACTGCACTAAGGCAAAACATATTCTAGTGTGTAAGACTTTCAGTAGAAAATACAATTATTAATACAATTAGTATGCAGTGAAGAAAGAAAAAGAATATAATTAAAAATAGCTTTCAAATTAGGCACCCAAAGTTACCCATTCCCTCATGGGTAATTTCAAACAGGAAGAATTCTTCCAAACAGGAAGAATTGTCACAAGTCTCAGGCACCTTGTGGTTGGGACCCATTGGAAAGAGGCAGGAGGGTTAAGGCAAATCTGGAAGGAAAAGAGCAAAATCAAAACCTATGTCAAGATAAAACATGACATTGTCAACCTCCCCATGGCTCTCTCACCCACATCGCTGTCTCGAGTGTCTCTTTGTATGTCTCCCAAATCCTTGAAGCAATCCATGGCTGAGAAGCAAGCATAATTTCTTCACATGTCTCTCTGCTCTTGTGCCTCCTGAGTGACTCTCTCTTTTCCCTGCCCAGTTCCACTGGGCACTCCTCTTTCCTTGTGACTAAGTCAGATTCCAGCTATCAAAGGCTGCCTCAAAATGAAGGGGTACATATCCGTGAAAAAAGAGGGGGAGTCCTATTGCTTGGGTCAAGTCTGGTCTAGTGATGGAGGTGAAGTCCTGCTTTAGCATCAGATGATGAGACCCCTCTTCCTCTGCAGACTGTCCCTGAACCGTTGTCCCAGGGCTCCGGCCAGACACTAGTGTGCTTGCTGTCTCACCCAAGAGGTATATGTCTGTGTGCAGGTGTCCTTTCCATTCAAGGGACATAAAGAGAAGAAACAAAGGGGAACCCAGGTTTTCTTTAAAGCCAGACAGTTCCAGAAATAGAGATTTTCTAGATTTAAAAAGTAAAGACAATGAAAACAAATCTAAGGCTGCCAGGCAGGCCCCGTTTCTGCTGCTGCTGCCTATTTGCTGCTAGTGATTTGTGCAACTGTTAATGCGAGGAACTTTTTGAAGAGTTGATACTTTGAAGGACATAGGCTTTTGGCCTCAATTTGTAGTTCTCAAAGAATGTTCCCATGGTCTGGGCACAGTGTCACCTGAACACTTGTAGAAAGTACAAATTCTGGCCCCCAGCCCAGATGCTTGGACTGCCTGGGATGGGGCACAGACATCAGTGCTCACAAGTCCTTCCAGCGGCCTGATTGAGTGGGTGAACCAGTGTCCCAGGTCAACTCTGTAGATGTCCCAGGAATGTATGTAGATGTCTTGAATGTAAGCACATTTTTTTTCCGGTAAAGCTGAAAAAAAGTAACAGTAAGATAAAGAGACCTGAGAGGGATGTACCAGTTTTAGAATTAGTACTAAAATTATAATTAGAATTAGATGTGGGTTCTCAGTGTGTTACTAAGTAACAATTTGATTCTAAGCAAATCATTGGCCTCCTTCCTCCCCATTGCACATTCTTCCTTATTATCCATAAAATGTTAACTTTAAAGAATAGAAAACCGAAATAGGACGGACTTAGTCTGAACCACTCACTGTTGACTGAAACAGAAGTTTGCCTGTGAGTGGTTTCACTTGGTTCAATTCTCAGTGACACCTTCCAGGACATTATGATTGTCACTATTCATTCATCTGCTCATTTGCTCATTCATAAGTCTGAACATTTATTGAGTGCCAGCTCAGTGCATTTTTCTTTGACATCCCTCTGTGTTTTACAGGGCAGGGTGAGGGGTACCCTGGGACACCTCAAGCCTGGTGGCTCTAAATGGGTTCTGCCATCTGGTGCAGCAAGATAAAACGTACTCTAGTGTGTAAGACCTTCAGTAAGAAAGTAATTTTAACACAACTAGTGTGCAATAAAGAGAAGAGCAGAGAAAGAGTAGTTTCCAAATTAAGCACTCAGAGTTACCCATCCTTTCATGGATAAATGCTCAGCCAAACAGGGTTGGCACGAAGTAGGGCCACTAGTCCTGACAGTTTGAGACAAGTTTAAGGCATTTTCTGGTAGGGACCTTTAATAATGGGGTAGGCAAGTCTGGAAGGAAAAGAGCCAAATCAAAAACCATGTCAAGATAAAGCCTGCATTGTCAGCCTCCCCACAGGTCTCTCATCCACATCTCTGTCTCTTTCAAGTGTCTCTTCCCATGTCCCCTAAATCCCTGGTATCAGTCCTACACTGAGGAGGAAGTGCTTCTTCTTTACATATCTCTGCTCCACACACCTCCTGTCAGTTTTCTTCTTGATCTCCTTCCTTCTCCCTGTCCTCCTCAGCTCCACCTTTCCCTAGAATAAGGCAGGGAACCTGGCAACCCCCTATCCCTAGAGACTACCCTGTTACATGTGGGTGCAAGAATAAATCTTACTCTCCCCAAATGTGAGGATTAAGACAGGATATGAATATGGCATATGAATATGCCACTGATTCATGGACCCCACTTCCATTTGATAAATCTGCATATGAACTATTTGGATCCCCTGAAGCTAAAATCAGATTTGTAGGTATAAGTCTCCTTATGCTTTGGGCCATGAGCAAAATCAAGCTTCTCCAACCATTTTTCTAAATAGTTCTTTTCTGCTATAGGTGACAGATCATGCAGATGGAAAACACGTCATTGCCCATTTCCATGAATGGCAGGCAGGCACGGGACTGATTCTTTCTCGAGCACGGAAACTCCCTATCGCTACAGTATTTACCACTCATGCCACACTGCTGGGGCGGTATCTCTGTGCAGCCAATACTGATTTCTACAACCACCTTGACAAGGTAAAATGTTCTCCCCATCCCCTCCCCCATCTTTCCTATCATTGAAGCTGAAGAGTGAGAATTATTGATCTTAATGTGTCATCTGCTGGTCAGATGACAGAAATGCCCTTTTAACTAATCAATATTCATGACAAAGCCTCCCTTGAGGCAAGGAGAGCTCTGTTGAGAGAGCACTAGAGTGTGGCAGTGATTGCTAGATGCCTGTCTACTGGGGAGCCACAGATCTAAAATGCAGAAGGCACAGTGAAAGTCAAACACACAAGTCCGGGCTCTGGTTCCACCTGTAGCTTGGAGGATGCTGTGCAGATGTGGGGGGTTTCACACATCTGAGGTGAATGTTTCAGGCACACAATTACCCTGTAGACTTTCTCCCTCCAACCTCTACAAGAAATTGGGATGGTCCTATTTCCCCTACAACCCTGCCATGCATAAGAGTGATTCTGGAGGTCAAGTAAGACAGACGGTACTAAGAGCAGGAAAGTAAGTCAGTGTCTGGGAACCCAATGCTTGTGTTTGCTCAGCTAAGGAGACTGGTTCTGTGACCCTAAGTTACTTCATCTTAACTTTTCTCTCTTCTTTTCTGTCACTTAACTCACATTCGTAACAATGTATTCCTGTCAATGGCATTAGGAAAGCATTTGAGTACCATCAAGTCAGGAGTTTTGCAGATTTGTATCTATGGGCAATGAAATCAATTTAGCCTTTCAGAGTTTTGTTTCACTAGTGGGAAAACTGGGTAGTTGGAAAGCTGTATTTCTAACACTTACTGAGTTTGTAAAGCTCTAGGATTTTATAAAACAGAATATGTGTATGGGGGGAGGAAGGTGGAGGGGGAGGACAGGGAAAAAGGTAGAGAATGAAAGAGGGATGGAGGGAGGGAGAGGCAAATAATGGTTACCCTTACAGGGTAGTGAAAAGTTATACTACTACCTCAAAGACACTTCCAGTATACAGGAAAGTTATTTCTGACAAACTCTATTATTTGCAAAGCAATGAATAGTCCCAATGAGAGTTTTCCTTAAAAAGGCCAGTCCAACCTAAAGGTCAAATTGCAAACATAAGAGGAAATTTAAATAAGGTCACCACTGAATTCTCCAAGTCAGAAGAGGAGGGAAATTTCCTAACTTGTGTGGTAAATGGTACACTAATAAGGGCAAACCAGTGATCTGTGGTAAACTCAACAACCATTTCCTGGAGAAAAGTTTGATTTTCGTGAAAAGAAAATATTAAAGAGGAATGTCAAATATTTCAATCCAGTGTACAAAAATAATTGTTAATGATAACAATGAATAAAAATACCTAATATACATCAGACACTGTGAGTTGTTTTCAAGGAACAAATGCAGTTCTGCTGCTTTATCCTTGTGAGTGTATTATATTGAGTTCAATATCAGTCTATATCTCCCCAACTTAAATCATCTCACAGGTCAAAATATAAAAGCTGAGTCAGACCCCCCCAGTCCTCCATTCTAGTAAAATACCCAGCCCAGCAGAGTAGTAGATGACAAGCAGTTAAGAGCTACATTTTCAGTTAAACTCATAATCTTTTTCATAGAAGAATCTTTATAATCACTTTCTACAGCAGAGCCCCCATTTATACAAGGCTTGTAATTACAGGGATATGCAAAACCCCTAGACTGTATCCATGATAAGATTTTCAAAAGTGAACACAGGAGGTGAGACATTATTTAGTCTCTGGTGTAATAGCCAAGATCAATTCTGACTCAGGCAATAAAATGAGAATCAAAATCAGAGTTTCAACTTTTATAAAAGCAGAAAGTCAAGAACTATTTTACTCAAATACTGATTGCTACCTGAAAATGTGTGATAATTGTCAGTCACAAGGACTATTGATATCAGATCAAAATGGCACAGAAGCCTCCCACCCAACAAGCCACATTCAAAATGCAGCTTCTGCCATCTAGGTTCCCTCAGGTTCGTACCACCTGCTTGTAGCAGTTGACACTCAAAACGCAGTTTAACAACAGAGTTTATTTACAAGGGACTGTTAACAGGGAAAACAAAAAAAGTCCTTAAAGCCACAAGTGGCCAGTTATCTTACCCCAGTCACCATTTTCAGTCTCAAAGATCCCAAAGACACATATGTCCATCATGGTGCCCCTTTGCCTCTCCAAACCTGAGGCAGGCACTGCAAATTCTAGACTTTCTCCGGCGTCTTCTCTTTTCTTCTTCTCTCTCCAGTGTTCCAAGCTGCTCCACTTCTCCAAGTGCTTCAAACTTTTCCATAATTGTTCACTATGCCACCTTGCTGTGGAGCCATACTCTCCACACCACTCATCTACTGGTCACCCTGTCTCCTTGCCACACCAGCTCACTCTTTCAGGGGGTTTCTGCCCAGCCTGGTTACTCAGGCTATTCTTTACCCGCCTGCCATTCTCATGTTTATCCTCTCCCCAAAAGTCTGTCTCCTAATCTCTGTTCCTGTCCTGTCCTTTTTATTTCTTTTCTTTCTCCTAAAAGTCAAAGGCTCCAATTTCCCTTTACACACCCTCTAGGTGATACATTCTCTCTTCTGGGTTCACACCTGGAATTTGCAGCAAATTGAAAGTACCCATCCTTTTTAGGCCTTTTTTACCTCTGTGTTTTTCAGACTCAGTTAATGGCATCAATGTCTAAATTTTAATACTGCCCATATTGTGGTCCCAGCTTTAATACCACCCATATTGGGGTCCTGGCTTCACTATGAGGTTAGTGTAAGCTTTTCATTTGTTAGCTAAAATAAATTTTTTAACCATTTCTAGTCAGCATATGAATTTTCTGAGACTCTCCAAAAGTATTTCCCAAGACACCCCTATTAGTCTAGTCCTTGGATAATTTTGCCCTGAGCCATAAAGAGCTACTTTGACATCTCTTTATTGAGATAAATTTGGTTTACACCACTGTATATGACTTAGAATAGTCTCCCAACTCCTGAGCTGCATATCATTACACCACATCCACCACCAAAGACCCCATTGACCATTGTACCACCTCCCCTCTTTGTTCTCATCCCAATTTTGTAAAATTGTAGCTGTGACCCCAACATGGACAGTGCATTTGTTTTCAACATGGGTAGTGTATAGCTTCATAAAATTTTGGCATTGCCATAAGCTGTGTCTGAAAAACACGGAGGCCTAAACAAGATAAGAGTATTATTATTTTGTTGCAAATCCCATGTGGGGAAGAGAAAATGAAGCACCAAGAGCATATGTAGAGGGAAATTGGAGCCTTTGGCTTTTAGGAGGAAAAAAAAGAAAGAAAAAGAGAAAAAAGGAAAGGAACACAGACTGGAGGGAGAGACTTTTGGGAAGGGGAGACTTGAGAATGGTGGGCTAGTAAAGAGTAGCCTGAGTGATGAGGCTGAGCAGAAAACCCCTGGAAGAGTGAGCTGGTGGTGGCAATGAGCCATGGTGGTCCATAGGGAGTGGCCAGTGTGGAGAGTGTGGCACTGCAGCAAGGTGGCATGGAAAGCTGATACCTAGAGATGCCTAGAGATTTGAAAAGCTGATTGTGCACCAGCATTTGTTGAAAAAGTTTGAAGACTTTGGAGAAGCAGAGCAGCTTGGAACACTGGAGAGAGAAGAAGCAAAGAAGAAGACACTGGAGAAAGATGACTGCAGAGTGCCTGCCACAGGTTTGAAGGGGCAAAGGGGTACCATGATGGACATGTGTCTTTGGGACCTTTGGAACTGAAAATGGTGACCAGGGTAAGAGAACAGGCCACTTGTGGTTTTTAGGACTTTTTGTTTGACCTTTTGTTTTCCCTGTTAATTTTCCTTGTAAATAAAATGCTGTTGTTCAAATTGCTTTTGACAGGCAACTGAGGGAATCTGGGTGGCAGAAGCCACATTTTAAAGTGCAGTTTTTATACTCTGGTTTCTCTTCAGATTTTCAGATCATAGAAATCTATCACCTTTTAAAGTGCAGTCTTTTTTCTTGTGGCTTCTTTGGATTGGAAGATTCTGCTCCCTTTGACCTGATTTCATAATGACAAAAGGCCACAACTCTTACCATCTTTTCAAGGAATTGTTGGGGGTTTGGCTTGCTTCTTCTTAAGATAACCAGAATAATAAATGATTGAGCAATCTAACATACTCTCTAATTAAAGTAACTGTGTAATCCCCAAAATTATACAGTGGTGGGAGTTACAGAACCATGGAAACACCTTTTTTTTTTCTCTCTCTCTGTCAGGTTCTCTTTCAGTGAGTTAAGAATGATAATAATTATCTTTATTTTCAAATCAAGTTTAATGTTGTCTTTGCTTGTTTATGAGGGAACTATGCTAAGAATGTTAGGGAAAGGAATTGGCTCATTATATAATGTGGGATAAGTATAAAGTAAAATACAAAAAAATAAGAAATCTGTGATTATAACAAAATGGAAATCTCACTTAGGTGGTTACGTAGTTTAGAAGCAGAATTGAAGCCAAAGTCACGATGTATTTTAGTAATAGGTCAAATTATTACTTTTCTTTGCTGTCAAAATTTCCTACAGCCTTGAAGAGAAGCATAATGAAAATATGTGAATTTGCTTTGCTTGTATCAAAGGATCAGGACCAGCAAATGCATATGTGTTTTCTTTTTGACAGTTTGACATAGACAAGGAGGCAGGGGAACGGCAGATTTATCACCGGTATTGCATGGAGCGAGCTTCTGTCCACTGTGCCCATGTGTTCACCACAGTGTCTGAAATAACAGCCATCGAAGCAGAACACATGCTGAAGAGAAAGCCTGGTAACGTTACTATTATCATTATATTACTTTTTATTATTTATCTTAATTATTACTAGGCTGGGTGTAGTGTACTTTTATAAGGACACATTATAGTCAGAAACTAGTAATGTTAATGTCTAGCTTTATAGATTTTATTCATTTTTTAATTTCTAAACATTTTTCATTGAGATAACATTGATTCACATTGTTATTTCCATAAATGTTGTAGATTTTGAAACACTTTTTCCATAAGAGCCCACTCTCTCAGATGAGACTTCATGATGATTTTATTTTCCTATCCCAGATGTAATTACACCAAATGGACTGAATGTTAAGAAATTTTCAGCAGTACATGAGTTTCAAAACCTTCATGCCATGTACAAGGCCAGGATCCAAGACTTTGTTCGAGGTCATTTCTATGGGTATGTTTTTCTTCATAAAAAAAAAAAAAAAACAAACCTGGGAACCTGGGTGTCTATGGTATAGAGAAAATGGGTAAATGTTTATCTTTCTTTATCCCCTTTGACTTGAGCAAAATTCCTATGTGTTTGTCATTGCATTGCTTGATTTCATTGGAAACTGTTCTGTTTTGTTTTAGCCATCTGGACTTTGATCTTGAAAAGACTTTGTTCCTTTTCATTGCTGGGAGGTATGAGTTTTCAAACAAAGGAGCTGACATCTTCCTAGAATCTTTGTCCAGGCTGAATTTCCTGCTGAGGGTGAGAAAACTCTTAGAATTAATGTAGTACTTTCATAGTAGCACTTTCTTCTGTGGAAAGTAAAGAACTTTCTGGTTTCTTAAGTGGTTTTCAAGAGCAAGATGCTCTTCAAGAGTCACAATAATAACCATCATCCACAGATAGCCTCTGCCTGCAGTGTGCACTCTGGAATCACCCCTTTGTCCACTTGTGTGTTTTTTTCTGTGTTGTCAGATTAATTTTTCTGTGTTGTCAGATTAAATTTTGTCAGTCACAAGCTGATCATATTTCATGTGCATTGTTTTAAGATGACATAACACACACACACACACACACACACACACCCAACCAGAGTTTATAACCAAGTGGAAGTTAAGAGAAAGCAAACCAATAGAGAATACAATTTTACCATTTTAAACACTGATAAAGACTAAAATGGAAGAGGTGGCTTGGAGACATGGCAGCCACGGGCTTGCTCAACTCTCACCTGAACCATGTAGTATTAAGTTCAGTTGTAGAATCACAGGAAGCTCTGGCTACCTCCTCCTTCCCCTCTAACCCCACATACAAGCAGGCATTTGCTTCACATGGGTGACAGTCCAAGAAGCTGTTCTGTATAGACCTGAGCAGAACACACACTCTGCTCCTCCCCAACTCACTGCTCCGCCCCCTTCCTGCAGCTGAAAGCCCGGAGCTGAAAAGAATCACAGTGTCCCACCATGAGGAAACAGGAGGGAAGGGAGGTTCCCTGGCCCAAAAAAGTGGCAATACTTTATGCTCAGGAAGGCAGCACTGAAAATAGACTCTTAGTTAATTCAGCTAAACAAAACAAAAGAAACTTATGCCAATAGAAACAACTCTGGAAAGCAATACTATGTTAAAGGTATTGATTAAAACTGTTGTTTTATATTCTAGCACACAAAAATATAAAATAAAATAGTAAATATTCACTAGAGACCAGAGTAACATTTCAGTATTGTTGCAATACTGAGGCTATCTGAACCTTCTTAAGCTCTCTATGCCTCTTTAGTCAAATTTTAATTTCTGGGACATAGATCTAGCCTTGCTTAAGAGCAGACATTCTAGTAAGTACGAAAAAAAAAATGTGTTAAAACCACAATAAGAAAGCAATGCTTCCAGGAGAAAAACCAAGTCTACACAATAGGACTGAAGTTCTGGAAGATGATTCTAGAATAAGATAGAAAAAAATCTTTTCTTATATTAGATAGATTTTAGTTTGTGTCTATTCCGCAAGCTTCATAGATAGGAGCACACTAGCAGATATGTTCAGGGACATTATCAGTCAAATTATCCACACATTTATTAAGTATTCCCTTTAGTTTTGATACTGGTTGAAAAAGGGTGAGAAGCTTCTCAAGCCAGCAAGCCGAAGGAAAAATAAGTGGCCCTTTAAAATTCAGCTTTGTGCCACAGGTTCTTCCCACCTGTGTGGCTGCTGCAAGAGTCACAACCTAATTTAAATAACAAGACTTACTAAAAGGGAAAACCAAAAGTAATTGATGCCACAAATGGCCAGTTATCTTATCCCATTCACTGTTTGGTTCACAGGTCCCAAAAACACATATCCAAGATAGTACCTTTCTGCCTCTCCAAACCAGAGGCAGGCATTTCACAAAGTCTAGTCTTTCCTTTCAGTCTTGTTTTGCTTATTTTGTCTCCAACATTCCAATCTCCTCAGCATCCAGAAGGTTCTTCAAACTTTTCCAGCAAACACTGATGCAGAATCAGCTTAAACAAATCCCTGGCTTTCTCCAGGTACCAGCTTTACAGCTTTCAAACAAAACAAGTCTTTTTCATTTTTTGGGCCGCCTTTTGCTTCAGTGCCATACACCTTTCTTTTCCAGGTCTGCCATTCTGCGGCATCCTGCTGCAATGCTGCCCACCTGGACATCTGTCCCACCAGGCTTCTTCAGCCTGTGTTCTGCACACACCATGTCTCCTGGCCATAGCCGGTCCACCATTCTGCAGCGTCCAACTTCCTTGGCTACTGCTGATCACATTCTCAGTGGGCCCGCCTTCAGTGGCATCTGGTCATCCCCAGCCCGCCCATTCTTTGGCATCCAACCACACTAGCCCCTGCTGGCCATTCTTTCCTTCGTGCTTCCCATTCCTTCTTCCATGGTCTTTTTTTTCAGACCTGGTCCACCAGGGCAGCAATGACGCAGTTCCATTTTTCAACGGTGTCACAAAGAGGGGGCCCCTGGCTGTTCCAATCAGCCATGCCACCCACTATCAGTTTCAGATCTAAACAAAACAGCAACTGCTTTTATTGTAGCCATCAATGCTGGTTACAAATTTGCAGAACTTAAAAAAAGGTATTCTCTTTCTGTGCCATACATTTATTCTTGAATACCTCTTTGGCTACTCCTGGAGTGAGTTTCTTAGTCTGTGACTTCTGTTAATTTAAAAAATCAGATATAGACCCTTGAGTGTGATAAAGTGACCACTCTCAGGAGATGGAGTCATTCCTAGGACACACAGCATTTGGATGATTTTGGTTTTAAGTTTGTTCATTCCCACAGCTGTTTGATAATTCATCAAATTATGAGAGATGGTGGGCCAATGGTATTTGCAGGAAGAGATGGTGGGCCAATGGTATTTTCAGGAAGAAGAAAAGAAAATAGATTGCAGAATGAAAAATCTGAGCTTGAACACAAGCTTTACAAATACCCTGCTATAGGAGACAAAATATTGTTGTCATTTTACGGGGTTCCTGGATCTTGAAGTTCCTCGGTTCTTGATTGGTATGAGAACAATCCACAGTCACCTCTTCAGAAGCAAAAGCAAATTTTATTTAGAGACAGAGTAGAAGGACCCACAGACAGAGGTCCCTGAGCAAGCAGAGTACTGGGTAAGGACAACTATGAGGGAACTGTGGAGGCTCCAGTCTTAAATGGAGTGCAGGAACTGTTCACTCCATCCCTTCTTGGGGTATACTGTCCAGGCACTCCTGAGGTGTCGGTTTATTGGTCTAGGCAGCATTTTCTAAGTCACTTCCCCTTCAACTGCACCCTGGCAACAAGTAGCAGCAAAGAAGACCACTTGTGAATACGCTTTTGGGAGTATTGCTTATCCTATTTAAAGCAATTTCTTAACATCAAGAAACTGGCCGTTTTTGAGTAATTCCCCTTCTCTGCATGTATTTTGCTCTCCTTGGGCTTTATCAACCTGCCTGTAGGTTGGGGGATAACCTTTCTACCCTCCAGGCTTTATAAGCTCTGGCAAGTATATCCGGAGGTCCTGAGTATAGTAGTCTGTTTAATTTTCATTAGTCATCACCCTCCTTGCCCTAAATGGCCGACAATATTGAACCTCTGGTGTCTGTCTATTGACATCAGACAGAGGAGAACAGTGTGGTCTATTGTACTTTTCTATGAAAAGGATTGGGTCAGTAGGGATTTAAAGCACACAGCACAGTGCCCAACACAACAGAAATGCTCAACAGCTCCTTGTTCCTTGACCTCAGGGAGAAAACACCAAAATGCAGCATCCCAAGATGTAAGACATTTAAATGAGAAAAGCAAACGATCTATGATGCAAACCATTAAGGAAAAGTGAGAGAAATTAGAGCAAACCAAATGATATCCTCATTAGCTCCAGTCTAAAACTCTTAAAGAACTAATTTGGCCTTGTAATGTTAGCTCATGTCTTATGTTTCCTCTTTCAGCTACAGAAAAACAGTGGTATCAATAGCAGTAGACAGACTATTTTTTATTAAAGTAACCCTACTTTATAACATTATGTACATATCAGGTGTGCAGCATTAAGAATCACCACATGTCTGTGCAACATTAAGTTCACCACTTATTGATATTTTAGATGAGTGAGGCCATGAAAGTATTTTATGTTTGAATTTTCTATCTGCTAATTGATAGATCTTGAATGAAAGCCAGATTGAAATTAAATCTTTGAAAAAGTCTCAGGACACTGGATACAATTTTTTTGTGAGTCACACATCAGTGATCTTTTTATCAAAGATATTTAAAACTTGTTTCTCACATTTGAAGACCCACCTGTCACACATTCACTTCATTTGTTTCTGATAGGTGACTCTGGTGTATTTTGCTCCCTTCCTCAGATGCACAGAAGTGATGTCACGGTGGTGGTGTTTTTCATCATGCCTGCCAAGACCAACAATTTCAACGTGGAAACCCTGAAAGGCCAGGCAGTTCGAAAGCAGCTGTGGTAATCTCACATCCTATAAATGTCTTCCAGTCACAAATGTAAAGAGTATTTTAAGTGAATGATTTCTGATATAGTTACAGGTGTACTCCAAAGGGAAATGGAGTGATCTGTGTATGAGTCCTCAACCACGTGCTTTAAAACTCAGGACAAGAATCAAGGGCAGGTACCCAGGGTAAAATTAATAAAAGGTCTATTGAAAGGAAAATGAAAAGGGGGAGCACAGAGAAAGAGAGAGATTAATTGATCATTGCATCTTACCAGTAGGGCTGTCTGAGTTGCAACCCTGTATGCATGTGCTTAGGCAGACAAAGCACAGCCCTCTCCAGGCATACTCACCTTTGGTTTTATACCCAGCATGGCTGCTTACCTCCACCCTTAGGTCCCAGCAATCCCCCTTTCAAAAAGTCAAGAGTCAGGCAGATTCATGGCATCATGGGATCCCAAGTCTTTGGAACTTGGGATCTCACCTGGCATGCAGGTGGGGTAGAGTTCGTAAAATATCAGTGGGTGTAATTCATTCAGGACATACTATTCCCCCAACAACAGCTCTCCTTAAATTAATTTTTCCTTAAGTTTGGAAAAGCACAAATAATCCAGGGATCTCTTCTAACTGTGCTATGTTAGATTTTATATGCTGGCAAGCTGTATTACTCTAAGTCTTTGGAATGAGATACCATGGAAGTTGAAGGCCTATGTAAAAATCTTTAAAGATGAAAATCTTTTTAAAATTTTCCTATGGAAAATGTAAAAGATAGACCAAAGAAAAGAGAACAGTACAATGATCTCTCCATGCTGATAGCCAGATGTAAAATTATCAATGGCTTCCCAATCTTGTTACTTCTATGCTTTCATCTTCTCCCCCATCTGCCTTCAGCTTCCTGATTATTATCAAACATAAATAAAAATGTAGGTTTAGTAGTTGTAAAGGTACTACTCAAATTAAATGTAGTTCAAAAGTACTAACACAAATGGACAAACAGGAAAATAAGTCAAGAGACTGTACTTTCCCAGAACTGACAAAGCAGTACATTAACGTGGAAACTAAGAATTTGAAATGAAGACTCCATTTAAATGACAAGTATCACTGTTTACACAGGGACACGGCACACACCTTGAAGGAAAAGTTTGGAAAGAAACTCTATGATGCATTGCTAAGGTAGGTGCTGGAAATAATTAACCCTTCAAACATTTAGGGCTTCACTGTTCAAAGTATATGGGGAATATTGACAAAATAGACACTGGGATGTATTTATTTCCTAGAAATAGTGAGGAATTGATAGACTTCGAAGATGTATTACAGCATATGATTGCTTTATTCTGCAAACAGGCTTATAAATGAAGACATGGTTGCATATACATGTGCCTACTAATTCACCAAGATTTTTGCTCAAGTTAGCATCTCATGAAGGAGATTGTTTCAGATATATATAGATTTAAGTCAAGATATATATAGATTTGATAGAGAGTAAATATATATTTACTTACATATAAAATTACCTGTATTAACCAACCCACTGATTAATGTTAATGAGCATATATACTTAATAAAAACAGACATTATTTATTAAAATAAGTAATAAAATGGAGAGAATACCTAAATGTATACAAAAAATAAATCTGGATGAGATAATGTATTCATAATATGTAGCTTTTGATATGCCACATATGTATGATAGATGTATACCTGTACCAGGCATACATCAAAATCAACCTGGAGACAGACAATATAGCCATTTTAGACGCTAATTCTCAGTAAGAGACTTCCTGGTGGTCAACCTTAATATTTTATTTTATTTTTATTTATGTATTTATTTATTTATTTATTGAGACTAGGTCTCGCTATTTTTGCCTGTGGAACTGCAGACTCACATTGCTCAGGGTACCACAGACTCAAGCAATCCCCAGCCTCAGCTTCCCAGGTAGCTGGGATTACAGGTGCACACCACCATGCCCAGCTATTTTTTTGGGACAAGATCTTGCTATGTGCCCCTGGTGGGGCTTGAACTGTGCTCCCTGGCTCTGGCGGTGGCTTCCTAGGCTGCCACCTACAGGCATGCACCATCATGCCTGGCCTTAACCTTAATATTTTAAATGAATTTCCAATTAAAAATTTTTTTTCTTCTATCATCGTTCATTCTTGTGCTGTATTTGATTTCTCCCCTCAGGTGTAGTTCCCATAGTTTTCAAACCACCATAGCATCCCTGATCCATCATTGTAAGTCTTGTGTCATTTTTCTCTCCTGTTTGGATCCCTCTCTCCCCCATGTCCTCTGCAGTATACCTCAGATATCAGAACTTGCAAGGTTTTCCTTTTATTTATTTTTATTCTTTAAATCACAACCCTGGTAACTGGTTTTTGGGATACTTTCCCTTCCCTCGGGTGCCCCCTCCCTTCACTTAAACCCCTTTTTGTTGTTTCCTAGTCTGTGTTAAGTCCATTAGTCTCTTTCTTTCCTGTAACAGTGTCCTTCCACTGGGTGAGGGACTATGTTCTTGGGAGCAGGCGAACCATGCCAGTAGGTTTTCAGTGTTAACCTTGCATTGGGCAGTCAGTCTATATTTATTTGTGGTCTGTCCATGTTTTCTCATTGCAGGCTATCTTCTCCAATTCCTTCTCTGTGTTGTTTTGCTGCTTTACTTATGGTTCTGGCATCTGGTTTAGGGGACCTCACCTCAGCCAGAGTCAGTGAAGAAGTTTCTCTGTGTATAGTAATCTATACACAGAGAATGGCCATTGTAGACCATCTCCTCTGTCTCACTTTGCAGCTTTGTTGTGGGGCCAATGCCCCCACTCTTTTGCCTTCCTTTCCTGTGGTGTGGGGAGGGGTGCCTTGAGGGGTGCTCTCCTAGATGGCATCTCAGAAATGAGGCTCTTCCAGATGTGGTGAGCCGGTAGGTGTGCATTTGTAATACCGTGTTTCCATAGTTGTTTCTCCAGTCTTGCATGCACTGGTTCTTTCAATATTCCATCTTCTGTGTCCAGCTCAAACTTGTGGGCTGGATTTTTTTACCTGGTCCTTCACTCATTCTGTGATGGGGTTTGTATTATTTATGTTCTCCCTCCTCCTGAAGATTAGTTGGAAAATGAAGCCGGGCACGATGGCTCGTGCTTGTAAGCTTCAGCCTATGAAGCGGCCGGGGCTAGGGGTCGCGGTTCGAGGCCCACCAGGGGCCCGTAGCGAGACCTAGTTCCAAAAAATACAGCTGAGCATGGTGGCGCGCGCCTGTCATCCCAGCTACCTGGGAAGCTGAGGCTGGGGATTGCTTGAGTCCGTGGTACCCCGGGCAACGAGAGCCTGCGGTTCCACCGGCAAAAATAGCGAGACCTAGTCTCAAAAAAAAAAAAAAAAAAAAAAAGCTGGAAAATGAAATGAAAGGGGCTTTCCCTGACCCCTGCCCATACGCCAGCCTTCCTGGTGTTTGGGGGCGGGGCCCAGATGGCCAGACAGAGCAGTTCCAAGCCCCTTTGGGGTAGGGGCTTGGCCAAACCATGTATTCGGGCTGCAGATCTGCCCTGTGCAACCATCCACCAGTGTATGGGGCTAAAACCCCACCTAGGTCCCCCTCTCAGGCTTTCCAGGTGCAGGGGGACTACCCAGAGTTTCTCACCACCTTGGCTCCCTGCTAACCCTGCAAGATTTTCTTTTTGACCTTTTGTTGGTTTCTTTATATTCTACATATAAGTGAAACCATTAAATATTTATTTTTCCCTCTGATTTATTTTGCTCAGATTAAACCCTTCCAGCTCCATCCATGTTGCCACAAATGACATGAGTTTATCTTTTTGATTGCTAAGTACTACTCCACTGTGTATGTATATATTCCACATCTTCTTGATCCATTCATTTGTTTTGTGATATCTGGTTTGTTTCCTTATCTTGAATATTGTAAATATTGCTGCAATGAACATAGGCGTACAGATTTCTTTTCGAATTAGTGTTTTTGTGTTTTGGGTAGATTCCCAGAAGTGGAACTGCTTGATCTTATAGTAGACTCACATTTAGTGTTTTGAAGACCAAATTTCTTATTTTTTATGCTATAAAATGGGTTCTTTCCTTACAGTGTAGGAATGTGTGAGCTTCATCAGGAAACTCTGTTTACTGTCCATTTATTTTTAAAGTGCTCAGAACATGGTGTGACACAGAGGATAGTTTAAACTACTGCAAGTGGTTTTTACCTTGATGATGAATGTTGCTTTCCCCACAGAGGAGAAGTTCCTGATATGAACAGTATTTTGGATCGGGATGATCTAACAATTATGAAAAGAGCCATCTTTTCAACCCAGGTAATAAATGCAAAAGTGCTCACCATTTCTTAGGAGGTTAAAATCCATTTCATCTTGATTTTAATTTATTGGGATGAGCTAATTTGAGACATTGTTAAACCCAAGAGCTAGGAAAATCATCCTTGGGTGTTCATCACAATAATAAATCTGTGTGTTCTCTTTTAGGAGAGGTTTTCAGGACTTTAAAAAAAATTCATGAAATCTTTTTTTTGTATCCTCTTCATGTGTTTATTTGGAAACAGTTCATCTAATTGAAAAAAAATATATGGATTGTAATGATGATAACAATTAAAAAACCTTCATATTCAAAAAAACAGAATTCTGAGTTACAATAGAGGAAATATGAATGTTTTTCTATTGAGTAATTTACTGCAAAGGTGAATGAGTTGCATGAGTTGCAACTCCAATTGCAATGAGTTGCATGAATCTTGCATCATACTTCAGACTTGCGTCAGACTCTAGAAGATGACCTGCCAAGTGGAACCAGGGCACCATTTTCCCAGTCAGGTTCAAAAGCTGTCAGAAAGTCTCATCCCTCTATGAAAAGCAAAAGCATCAGGTGTTCCCAGTTTTCCAAGCTATTCAGCTCATTCTTCTCTTCAGAAGCCCACAGAGAACCTATTCATTCCTATAGCATTATCGTTATAGTGTCAGAAGTGTCAGGCTGGATGACAACTGGCTGCTGACCTATCGAAGCCATTAGTCACATGCTGGTTCCTTTCACGGCTGACATTTTCTGCTTGCTCTGCAGCGACAGTCTCTGCCTCCAGTGACCACACACAACATGATCGATGACTCCAGCGACCCCATCCTCAGCACCATCAGACGCATCGGACTTTTCAACAGTCGCACTGACCGAGTCAAGGTAGAACCCTGCCTGGGTACAGAGAATCCGCTTACGGATGCTCTATGGATGATAATCCACTTATCAAGAATGTCTTAGAAGCCTCCCTTGTTTGTTCTTAACTCTCTCAGAAACATCTTACTGATATTTCTGAACGACATGAATTCTGTTGCCTGTCTAGACTATTTTGGTATTCTTTTTGAAAATGGACTATTTTGGTATTCATGGAAGAATAAAGGCTGCCTGGCTAGCTCAGTCGCTAGAACATGAAAATGGAAGAATATTTGTGAGTTTGAGTCATGATTCTAACACTTATTTTCCTTGAACACTGCCATTAGAAAACATAAAGAAATGGCCTAATTTTTAAACATATACATATAATCTAAAATCACTTTAATGAATTACTCTTAGATGAACCTGAATCATCCTTGTTTCTTCCTGACAAAGGTCAGCATCAAGGAAAACTGCAAGAAGCTTCCAGTTTCAGAAAATGTGATGAATGATGGTTTTATCTTTTCTGTAGACCAATTCATTCTTGTAAATCTTGAGGTTATTATGGTAACTTGGCTTAGTTATAGCTGCAAGAGTAAGACATGGTTTCTGCTGCTGTGGATTTTAACTTCTATGGTGTCTACAGAGAATCTGTTAATGTTCCAGGCACTATGCTACAGGACAAGAATGAACCCAATAGACTGAAAGGGATAAACCTTACTGGGTTATTCCTACTAAGTTTCTATTCTCCAGTCTTCAAGAACAAATAGTCACAAGCATTTGCCAATTTTTCAAAGGTCCTGCTTTTTTTTCTTTCTCTTTCTCTGCAGATAACCTAATTCAAAATTCAATGAGTTACTAATTCCTTCAGTGTTCCTCCAGGCTGCCTCAGATAAAAAATTTTGAGCCATTCTTATTTTTCCTCGGTTTCCAAGAAAGGTTCTGGGAACACATTCCCTCCTACATTTGAGGACACTTGCCCTCTCTATTTAGCCTCTCCTGTGTTGTAGTGTTAAGTCCGAGGTGGGCCTATTCCTGGGGGACTACGGAGGAACGAGACTGACGCAATTCTTTCTGCAAAAGCACGGGGTTTATTCAGACCAGCATGCTGGAGCCAGCATGCTGGAGCTCAACAGCTCACCCGAAAGTCGGTGATGCCGAGAGCCCTGAGCACAAGATTCAGGGCTTATTTATACAGAGAGCAGGTTGTATAACACATTTTAACACTTTTAACTTCTGTGGTTACAGACAGTTGCAGGGTGGCACAGTGCAAGCCTGCAACAGGGGATGCCTCCTGTTAAGCCCTACAGTAGTTGACTTACTCCTTCCTGTGCTGCCTATGAATATTCCTTCAATTTTTCCTTTAGTAAAAACAGACAAGCTTTGCTTAATCCTAACCCCTATGGGTGTTTTTAAATGCCTTTGCCATTCTTTTCTGAAAAAATTCTTGGAATAAAAGTTCGTTCCTAAATTCATCTCTCATTTTCCATTCATTCTTCTATATGGGAGCGTGTGGTTGTCATGGAGGAAGGCAAACTAACATCCCATGGCAATGGTGCAGATGGAGGTGGTGAGGGCCATTTTAAAGGCCCTGCCAGAAGGACTGGAGAAGAGGGGTCAAAGGTAGACATGGATGATAGAGAAGTTTCAAGTTAACAACCAGTGGGCAACCGGAGTGAGAGTGAGGGGCAAGGCAAGAATAATAACCTCTAGTCTAGTGTTTTCTAAAACTAAGGAAAGGCTTTTAACAGACACTGGTTAAAAGGTTTGTCAGGATTTGAGTTCAGTTTTTTGATACATTAAGTTTGAATTGTCTGTAGGATATTCAAGTTGAGGTGTTTCATAGGCACTTGAAAAATGTTAGTCTGAGTTTTACAAGGGTGATTGTGATAAAACTCTGGGTATGTGACCAGCAAGGGAGACCAGGAAATGACCATCCTGCCATGATGGAAACTAGACTGAATGAGTACCCAGAAGGGCTCACCCAAGGGGAAAATTGGGTGGTCTCACTTTTAGGGGAGGTATACTGGGTGTTGACATTTTGGAAATGCAGAAACCTAGGTGACAAAAAGTACCTGTAATTCTTTGAGTTAGGGAAAGATTGCAATCATATGTGTGCTGTGTGCATGGGGGAGTGAGCATGTGTAGACTTTGAAGTTAAATGGATAACCCAGCATGGAAAATATTGTAAGTAGCTTGTATTAGTTAATGCTGTATTCTGAGTTCCTCCTATGATCACCAACATTTTTCTTCTGTCTTGATTGCTGAGATATTTTTTCTCAATTCTCTCTGCTCTTTTTTTCTCTTACTGACTTTTCATCTAATCATGTCTGAAATCTTGAGTTTTCCTTTGGTCAACATTTTTCCTGTGACTATTTGATTCAGGAAACATTGCAGATCATTTTGGATTGAATTTATCATCCTTTTTATGTCTATGATTTTAAATTTATTTCTTCTTTTACTGGCATTGGTTGACAACACTGTATATAAATTAGGCTACAGGTTCATATATCTTCAGATGTCAACCAGTCATACTCAGCACAAGAAACCCACAGTCCTTCATCATAGTCCATTGGGATCCCTCTTCCACAGACTCCCTCCCCCACCATCCCCTGCAATTGCTGGTTTAGTATCTTCTGCTCCTTTTCTTTCTTTCTATCATACATAGAATGAAACTGAAATCAGGTGCAAAAGGGCAAAAGACTCCAAAAAAGCCAAAGGAAAAAACACTTTTAAATTGTAGCTTCTGACACCCAGGTTCTTTCAGGTTCGTACCACCACCCACACATAGCAGTTGCCAGTCAAATGCAGTCTAACACCAGGGTTTTATTAACAGGGGAATTCAACAGGGAAAGCAAAATGTCCTTAAAGCCACAAGTGGCCAGTTATCTTACCCCAGTCACCATTTTCAGTCCCAAAGTCTCCCAAAGACACATGTCCATCATGGTGCCCCTTTGCCCCTCCAAACTTGCAGACTCTGCAAAGTCCAGTCTTTCTCCAGTATTTTCTCTTGGCTTCTCTCTCCAGGGTTCTGAGCTGCTGCTTCTCCAAGATTCTTCAGACTTTTTCAACAATTGCTGATGCACAAATAAGCTTTCCAAATCCCTGGCCATCTCCAGGTACCAGCTCACTATGTCACCTTGCTGCAGTGCCACATTCTCCACACCAGCCACTCTTTTGCCAGCCACGATGGCTCCTTGACATCACCAGCTCACTCTTCCAGGGGACTTCTGCCCAGCCTGATCACCTGGGCTATTGGCCTACCATTCTTGTGTCTCCCCTTCCCAAAAAGTCTCTTTCCTTTTGTCCCCCCTTTCTCCTAAAAGCCAAAGGCTCCAATTTCCCTCTACACACACTCTTGGTGATACATTTTCTCTTCCCCAACTGGGATCTGCAATGAAGTAAAAGTACCCTTATCCTGTTTAGGTCATCTTTTACCTCTGTGTTTTTCAGACAGAGCTAATGGTATCAGTTCCTAAACTGTAACACTGCCCATATTGGGGTCCTGACTTCAGTACTGCCCATATCAGAGTCCCGACTTAAAAACCATTCTGTATTTGCTTTCTCCTGTCTTGTCTCACTTAGCATCAGTTCCATTAACATTGTAAAAAAGGAGTTGAACTTCTATCATGCTTCTGCAGTGGTAATGAGAGACTGGTCTGCACACTTCAGGCTTCTCTGTGAAACTAAGTTTCCTTTCTAGGACCTTTTTCCCTCTTAGGAAAATGCAGTCAGGCAAGTTTTTATTTTTTTCCCTATTGCTGCAGGACTTGTAAGTCAGTGCCCTGAGTGGGGAGGGGCAGTTGGTAATGGGCTCTCTTTTAATTATTCTGACCTTGGGGTGACCTCTGACATCCTTTCCTCTACCCTGGGCTTCTGCTTTTGGCTGCTTAGGGCCCAGAGCAGCTGCTTTCTTATTTTAGCTGTGCTGTCATTCTCTCTGACTGGGAACAAAACAAATGAGCCCTGTATCTTCATGTTCTGAAACAGGCCTAAGAGGGTGCACATTTTTCAAGCTCAGAATTGCCATGTAGCTGCAGTGCTTTCAGATCCTGCTTTCCTGAAATCTGCCAGGATGAAATGTTAGCAATTTCCCACAGTCCTGATGGGTCTCTGACTTTCTACCAAAGTACTTTGTATTGAATAAGAACTGAAACATATTTCAGGAGAAAAATACTTTATGCAGTTTTATTTTACCAATCTGTGATCTTGAGACTGAATAAACCATTGTTTTTAGGTTCTGATTTTGGGCATTTTACCATTTTATTTCTTCTGAAGTTTAACACACCTCCTATGTAAACTCTTGCTTTTCTTATTTCTAAAATCAGACAGTGAAGCTATGACTTCTAATCATGTCCCAATGTTGAGCATTCAATGAGGTAATATAAATTAAAATTAGTCAGAATATGAGAAGTTACATACCACTTGTTATCACTGTTACCTATCCAAATAAGATCTTTTCTTTCAATGTAATCTGTTTGGAAGGCAACATACTTATTCCATGAATGGACATCAAAAAGTGCAGTGGGCTTGTTTTTAAAAAGGTCTTTGTCTTCTTTTGTTTTCCCTTTTCTTTCAAGCAATCCAGATCTACTGCTCTTAGGTGGGCAACTTGAGCTGGGTGTTTACACTGGCAGGGGGAGTGCCCAGAGAAAGGGTCAAAGCCCAGGCAGAGTGAGGATGATCCAACCAGGGGAGCAACCCCCACCCAGGATGCTGGTGCTAGATTAAGTGGGGCCTCTGTGTTTGTCAGAGCGTGGCATTCCAGAGACTCCTTAAGTGAAGGGAATTATATTAGTCTCTTTGAGTTGCTGGACCACAAAATATCACAGAGGGGGTGACTTATGAACAACAGATATTTTTTTCCTCTCAGTTTTGGAGACTGGAAAGTACATTATCAAGTTTCCAGCTTGGTGCATTCTGGTGAGTGGCACCCCTGGCTCCATGTCACGAGGCTAACCCCTGCTTGGGCTCATGAGGGCAGTCCATGAACTTTTTTCCCGTTTGTCCTACTCATATTGTGAACACATTGAGAAGGAAGATAGGACTCAGCAGATACAAAATCCATAAAGGTTGACTGGGAAAATGAGATTTAGCTTGAGAACAAAACCAGGGGAAACAGCTCCATCTTCTAACTTGGGATTCAGAATTTCAGGAAAAGTAGTCTGCAGAGTAAATACTTAGATGGAGTGAGAAAGGAGAATTAGCCAGACTTTATCCTTTTTCTTTTTTATTATTTCTTCCCCACTCCACTCTAGAACACAAGGATTCTACAACATTGGTGAAATGGTAGAAGATTCTTTTGTTTCCGTTTCTTCTTTTTTTTTTCTCACTAGTTCTTTTCCTTGTTTAGGTGATTTTACACCCAGAGTTCCTCTCCTCCACCAGTCCCTTATTACCTATGGATTACGAAGAGTTTGTCCGAGGTTGTCATCTTGGCGTCTTCCCGTCATACTATGAACCCTGGGGTTATACTCCAGGTAGGAGATGTGTGTAGAGGGAGACATTTTTAAATGTGTCTAGGCACATATTATGTGCTTATGCATATTTTATTCTGTGCCTATAAATTTTATTTGTAGAATTTCAGTATGTGCCTGTGCATATAATATACAGAGCTGGTATGTATTACTACTCAGTGTTGACGTCCTCATTTGTTTTAAAAGTGATTTTGGTTGGCTTTATGTCAGGGGTCAATCTTATACTTTGTAGATCTTAAGAGTAAGAATTAGGTTTATGTAAGGATACCAGGGTAACCTTCTAGTGAATATCCGGAGTCTCACTGTATTCAAAGGGAAAGATTGTTTCATAAAGATTTTATATTATTTGGGTATTGTCACCTGTCCCACTTGTTAATGTAAAGGAGAAACTGACTGCAGGTAGTTCTGATTCAGAAAAGCAGTCCTCTAAAGTATTTCAGAAGAATACTTTTAAAAATATAATGTGCATATCAAATCATACCAGCTAACACATTCACACAATCAAGGAAACAGTGCAAAAAGGATTAAGTGAAAAGTCTTCCTCACACTCTGTCCCTCATGAAAAGGTATACTTTTAGGATAAAATATCAACTTGGTAGGTTTTATAGCCCAGTCCACCCACACCTCCTTTTTTTCCTTTCTTTTTTTTTTTTTTTTTTTAAATAGATGGTGGGTTTTCAGAGCTACTTTTTCTTTCATGGTCTCTCCCAACACAGTTACTTTGTTAATGAGAAGGAAGCTTATAAGAAATATAGTATGTGTCTGTCCTCCCTCTATCCAACCCTGAGTCAATTGCATCCCCAGATTGCCTGGGGAGGTGCAGGAAAGGCAGCAGATGAGACAGGGAGTAGATAAGATACAGAAGTAACTTTAGGTGATGGTGATGGGTGCTTCCCCTGGTCATAGAATGCTAAAGACAACCAGCAAGTCAAAGAGCCCCTGGCCTCTGAGAGGACAAAACTCACAATGGCGTAGGAGAAGCACAGTGCTTCAGAGAAGGTCTCTAGACATAACTGCTGATGAGGTGCCGAGAGATAGGCCTACTCCATCTGTGAGTCTGCTGTTGCTCCCATGGCAGCCCTAATCTCCATGAAGTTGGCTACTGTATTCCATGTCCCTGGAAATCGAGCTGCTCTGGAAGCTGTGGCTGAAATTCAGTGAGGTCAGGGGGTTTGGGTCACTGTCACATATTGGGGTCTGGGTGTGTTCACGCCACAGCAGACAGGTTGGGTAAGAGAGCAGAGCTCCTGGCCAAGCAAGTGGAAACCAGCTGGACCTTGCTGGAGGCATATGTTCTCAGGGGATGAGCAAAGGAGATGTTACTGGTGTAGAGAAGACAGAGCTGCCAGGGGTGGGGGTAGCATAGTTATTTTTTGTATCCAAACCAATCAGTTTGTGTTTGTATAGGAATTTAAAAAGAAACATAGCCTGTTAAATATACACCAGTGCACACCTCACAGGAAGGGATTTCTATCTCTTACTGGTAACAGGGATGCCCTTCTAGCTTAAATACCATCCCTTTTATACTTTTAAAGGGCTCAGGAAACATTTTTATTTATATTGAATGAAGTTTATCTTCCGCATCTCTAGCCCATATAAGAGGCAGCAATTGTCAAGGTGAGGAAGATCACGACTGAAATTATGAAAAGGCAATCTTTTTCTTATTTTTATCTTCTGGTCCCATTTTAAATACAGAATTTTAAATTTTATGTAAATCCCACAAACACTACACTCAGAATGACATCAATGTTCTGAATTTTTTTTACATAAGGAAGGTTGTATTCCATTGTTCGAGGATCTACCAAAAATAATTTGCTAGCAGTTATAAAAATATTACAACTTTTTGGGGAAAATAAAGGATAATTCTTGAAACATGAGATGAGAAATTAGTGATCTAAGTCTCCAGTTATCCCAATTATAGGTCTAAAAATTATTATTGCTATCAATTCCAATTTTGTAAAATGTTTTCTTATTGACTAATTATTCAAAAATTATCTCAAATTGCTTATAATAGACTTTTTTGAGATGCAAAAAACACTGATGAATTTAATAGTCTGTCATCAACATTTGCTCTTTCATTTCTAGTAACAGTTTATTATCAAGAAAATTTCAAAGATAAAGAAGCACAAAGCAAAAGCATCAGTGACAAAGAGAATGACAAGAATCACTTATATTGGGTAAAGACAATGTTCTGTAACTTACAGCAGACTTCATACTAAAATGTCATTTTATAGGACAAAGTAAAAGATAATTTGAGGTGGTACAGGTAGTATAGCTAGTGTATTTTAAGACAGAGTCAGGGAAGATGTTATAAAAAATCAGTAGACAGAAAAGGAAATACAGAAAAAAAAACATAATGAGTGAATCACTGTCTTTTGAATAAGATAAAGAACTGGCTCACTCCTCATCTAACCTGTAATTACAAAAATAATGGAGACCTCTGGTGGTATCCATTGGGTATTAGCATACTACATAACTATTTTGTTAGAATAATTTTTTGCATGGTCATAAGTATAACTTACTCCAAAAAGTATTCACTAGTGAACACTTGAACACATTCATTATTGTGTTTTGAGAAACTAATGAAGATGAGCAATTATGTCATTAAATTTATTTAGTGAACATTTACTCAGTTAATATGGGTGCCTGGCATTTTACTACATGTGTATTAGTGAGTGATTTAATACAAAATAAGAAGCTGTAAACTATGAGGCAGTGCAGATAATATTCTATATAAACAGATGTGTGAATTTTCTGAGGAGGAGTTCAGAAAAGTCTACACCAGACTCTCAGGGTCAACATCTCCTGCCCCACCTACTCTTCACTCCCTGCCCCTCACTAAATTAGGAAATCATTGCTTTCTAGTGGAAAACTACCAGAAATGCTTGCAAAGCAGGAGCAAGACTGTTCTCCCAACTTGCATTTTTTCATGGAGAACAGGTCAACTTCTTTAATTTCCACCAAAATCCACTAGCTAACAACAGTGATCCAATCATCAAATGCAAATTCCTTTTCAAAAATGCAGATATCCTTGAGAATAGAAATGTTACTTAGGGCCTATCTAATATTTTCTGAAAAGTCGATTATTAGTAAAAGGTGGACACCACAGACTCACTAAGGCCCTGAGAGAGTAGGAGAAGGGACTTAAGTCAAGATAGATGTTAGGTCAGTAACACAATAGAGTACCCCATAAGGGTCTTGTCAGACATCTAGAGTCAGTCTTAGAATGGATCTAGAAGCAGAAGTAGCTGGAATGAGAGGCGGAGGGTATAAGTGAAGCTTAGCAAGAGCTCTGGAGATGGCTCTTGCATCAGAATCTGATTCCAACCTGACCCCTGAACTTGGTGAAGCTCTGGTGAGGTATGTAATCTCTCTGTGGTTCACTCTCCTCATCTGTAACTTTGAGCTAGTGACAGTCTCCCATCACTGTTATTGAGACAGTTAAATCAGCTCATTCATGTAGAGTCTGGTGCTCACCTGGCACTATACAAGCATGGTTATACAAGCATGGTTACAAGCCAGGTGAACTCTGGCTTTTCTCTCTTCTGCATGCAAAGGGCAATATGGGGATTGTTCTTAAGTCAAATCTTTGTTTTTCCCCTGCAGCTGAATGTACTGTGATGGGCATCCCCAGTGTGACAACCAACCTCTCTGGCTTTGGCTGTTTCATGCAGGAGCACGTGGCTGATCCTACTGCTTATGGTAAGGTTTTGCATCATTAACTGACCTCTAACCAAACAAGACTTGGAGTCTTTAGAGAGCTTAACTCCAAAGCTACTTGATGATTAAACTCTTGTTTATGCTTTTTATTACACTATATGTAGGCATAAGTATATGGTCCATGGAAAAGAGAACACTATTATCACTATTTCATTGCCAACTAGAGAAACAGCCTAAATGGCCAAGGTCAGATGAATGAATGAAGACATGGTATATATACAGAATGGCATACTACTCAGCTCTAAAGGAGGAAGAAATCTGACCATAATATGGCTGGACTTGGAGGGAATGAAACTAAGGGAGATGTCAGAAGATAATGTCACTCATATGTGGAAAGTAAAGATCAAAGCAAAGGCATAGGCAGGAAAAGAATAGACAGAGGAAAAGACAAAGCCTAGAAAGCTGACTGTGGAACTGAGGCTCGCAGAGCCAGCTGGTGGGCATGAAGAGCAAAGGGAGGAGGAGGAACAGAGGGCTGAGGAGAAAGATCCTGGGTGCTTTGGCGGAGGGTGTGGTGTGAAGAGCTATGAACCTCTACCCTTAAGTTATACAGAATGTAAGCAAATGTGACCTCTATTAAAATAATACATTTTAACACATGCAATTCTTAAAAGAAAAACTGCAAAAGGTATGCTAAACTTTGACTCATCTTTCCCTGTTCTCTTTTTATTATCTGAAGTGGTTAGGCCCACTGCTCCCTTGAGGTGATAGTCTAGTACTCCTGGTTTCAGCATACATCTATCTATTGGTCAGCAGAACTACTGAAGAGTCCACACCCATTTAGTGAATTTTTTCACTTAAGTTGCCAAAGGTGGCAGAGAAGGTGCCTGCATGGTCAGCTGCCTGGTGACCATCAGTCAGAATGGGTGGGTTCTCTGTGCTCCCTGGATCCCACCCCCTTCCCTGAGGCTGGAGCTGAGGCCCTGAGCCCTGGCCTCATATGGGAAGCCTGGGAAACCTAAAAAGCACTGGCACCCTGCCCACCCCGTTTTTGGTAAACAAGCAGCCTCAGAGAATCACTGATCCCAGGTATTTTTACACTGGTAGGGTTGTGTTTTTATTTTATTTTTTTTAAACAAGACTCATTTTGTTGGCAGTGCATTGATGATCTGTAAGTCCTTAGGAGGGCAAAGGGAAAAAACAGCTTTTGGAGGGAAAAGCTAAAGCACGGGTGAGCAGGGAATCAGCCAGTGGCTCATTTAGAGAGTATATGAGAAGCTGAGGAAGGGGAGCGGCTCTCATTCCAGCTCTGGTTTTTGTGCCTTTCAGGTATTTACATTGTTGACAGGCGGTTTCGCTCTCTAGATGATTCTTGCAATCAGCTGACTCAGTTTCTCTATGGATTCTGCAAACAGTCACGCCGTCAAAGAATTATCCAGAGGAATCGAACTGAGAGGCTCTCGGATCTTCTGGACTGGAGATATTTAGGCAGAGTAAGCAGGTTATAATCGACACAGAGGAGCACTTTTAAAAGCTCCACTGGATTCTAAAAGTATTGACTCTCATACTAACCTGAGAAGTCAGTTCAGGATCATAATTGTTGAAATTTCAGTGCTGTGTTCACATTCAGTGCTGTGTGTACTTTTAAACTGCCTATGAGTTTGTAAAGTCCTAAACCCAATATTTCACATGCACATTTGTCATCTCACTAATTATTCTGTTTCCAAACTTAACTTGATGTGTCATAGGCACGTAGAAATGTTTTCTGAAAGCAAGGAAAGCATCAAAAGTCCGTATTTTGTTTTATTCTAAAAGCTAGTGCAATCCTATTCCTCAGGGTTGAAAACTATATTATTTTTGAGAATGACAATCAGAGGAAAAAGTCTCTTTGGTCAGGACATAGGTTTATAATCATCCAGATGTTTCTATATTTTAGCATTGATGATTTATTTTAAAAACAAATTGACAGTCTAGTAGCAGCAGTTCTGGTAGGTGGTGAGATAAATAAATGGAGAGGATGACTTTGCTTTCACTTAAACCGTCTGCTTAATACTGCCAAACTCCCCAGACACGTGACAGATGTCACCACTAACTGAGCATCTACATACCCCAATGCCAGTGCTCATTGCAGCTGGGGGAGTCATTTTGCTGTCTTCATTTGACAATGGAAACAAAATGGCGAGGCCTTTAGAAGTTGTGTGTCTTACTTAAGATCCAAGCCAGGATTTAAATCCAGTTTATCTGCTTGCTTAGGCCCATCATTTCTTCTCCAGGCCACAGAGCTTCTCTGGAGAATAAAGCTAGAGATTTTGCTGGCCTTAGTGCCACTAAGTGCCATTTAGAATTCATCAGCATGGCTTTTCCCTTTCAATTTCTGTCACCATTCTTTGTTGATTCTCTGAAAAAAAAATTAAATTATCATTTTTTTCTGATACTCAAATATAGGATGAATAAATTTTCTACTTTAAAAAATTTATTTCATAACTAGAAGAACACGATAGTCTAAAACTTGGTTATTGAGACATAGAAGTAATTTTTTTTTTTAATGCACAAGTTGTTTTTCAATCCTAGTATCACCAGCATGCCAGGCGCCTGACATTAAGTAGAGCTTTTCCAGACAAATTTCATATGGAACCCACATCACCACCAACGGTAAATATTTTATGTATTGTTTATTTACTTTGAGAGCTAATTTTTATGACAAGTTCAAGCAATACCTTTTAATTGGGAATAACTATGATGCAGACTATTAAAATTTTTAATAATGTTGCTTCCACTTACATACTGTGTGGCTTTGGGCAAGTCATCCAGCCTCTCTCTGGTCCCCAATTTTCTCCTGTAAAATGGGAAGAACAAAGTGCTGCTACAAAGATTAAGAGGAATACATCTCATATATATGGTAGCTGATATATTTCAGTACTTGAGAATAAGGCTATTTATCTAGTGAATATTTCTTTGGCTTGATAATACCACTAAGAATATTTCCTAGTGAACCTAAGTGAATATAAATTAAGAGTTATTGTTTATTCTGACTCTGACACAATGATTGAAATGGAGATGAGATGGATGGGTGGTTGAGAGCTGGAAGTGGGTATGGTTGTAAAGGGGCAAGACAACTGTTGTGATAGGAAAGGTGCTCTGTGTCTTGACTTTATCAATATTGATGACCTGGTTGTGATATTGTACTCTCATGTTACAAGATGCTATCACTAGGTGAAGAATACCCTGTATATCTGTGTATTATTTCTTACAATTGCTTATGAACCTATTTTCTTTACAATATAAACTGCAAATAAAAATTGTATTAGAATGTCATCACTTAATGTAAAAAAAAAAAAAAAAAGAGTTATTGTTTAGTATACACCATCCTGGTGTTTACTGTTGAAAATGAAGACGCTGGTGATATGGTATGTTTTATTTTTGTCTTGGCAGACAGAAGGGTTTAAATACCCCAGGCCTTCCTCAGTCCCTCCTTCTCCATCAGGGTCTCAAGTCTCCAGCTCTCAAAGCAGTGATGTGGAAGATGAAGATGAGGAGGAGCGATACGATGAGGAAGAAGAGGCAGAAAGGGACCGGTTAAATATCAAGTCACCCTTCTCCCTGGTTCCTGTTCCTCAGGAAAAGAAAAAACTGCATGGTGAATACAAGAACTGAACTCCACACTTGCTAGATGGAGTTCATATAGTGAAAACATAGTAAGAATGATTATTTAAAGGAGAAAAGTGCCACAAATTTGATTTTTTTTTTGAAGTATTACCATGAATTGTATCCTCTGCTCAGAACATGGAGATCGAGTGGCAATCTTCATAATTTGTAATAAAATACAAATTCTTTTCTTGGACTCCTTTCCCCCAGTATATTTAGGTGTAAGGAAGGATGTTAATTAAAGGAGCAAGACAGGGGAGTGTTTTTTAAATAGATATTTTAAGCAATAAGAATATTCATCTACAGCCAGGCATGCTGGCTCGTGCCTGTAAGCTTCAACCTATGAAATAGCTGGAAGGATCGCAGTTCGAGTCCCACTCGAGGCAACACAGCGAGACCTGGTCCCAAAAAATAGCTGGGCATGGTGGCGCGCGCCTGTAATCCCAGCTACCTGGGAAGCTGAGGCTGGGGATCACGTGAATCCATGGTACCCTGGGCAACGTGAGCCTGTGGTTCCATGGGCAAAAATAGCGAGACCTAGTCATTTACTATTCTTATTTTAAAAGTGTTATCGCTGTAATTTTTACTTAGTATTTATACAACTTCTATACAGTACCAAAACAATCTCCATTTCTCCCCCAATATACCCTGTTCTTAACCATGAATTGCGTTAACTATATTTCAAACAACTTGGTCTTCAGTGATTTTTTTCATGAGTCAGAACCATGAAATTATAGCTAACTATGTAGATAATCAAAAATTATTAAAAACAGCTAACCTACATCTCTATCTGGGTATATATTAATCCACATTACAGGTCGGATCTCAAATCAGTCATAGAAAGATGTTACTATCTGTTCAGAACCATTCAACTTTAACAGTTTTTCTGTTTTTAAAAGGGAAAGCCTTTTTGAAAACTATCTGCAAATAATGAATTGTTAAATGCACATGAATAAGCACGTTAATATTTAAAGATTTAATTTTCATTAATAGCGTCTTTTTTAAAAATCTTAGACATTTAAATAAGACCTATGCATGAGGTTCCTGCCATGAAATAGCGACTCATGAGAGATTACATTGGAAACCATCTTTAAAGAAATCAGCAAAAAGAAATATTCTACTTATTTTTAATAATGTCTCTACCATTGTGATGTGAATAACTGTAGTTAAACTGATTTATGTTTTCAATGTAATCAAATCTAAACTGGAAAAAACAAAGCACATTCACTCCTGGATTATTTTTTAAACTGAATTTAGATGGAAGTTAGCACCTTGGTTAGCATATCTTTGGCCTATGTCAGGTCAGTGCAACCTCTAAAAGTGTTGGTCTTCTAATTACTGGATTATGGATGGCAGGCAGCCAGGGAAAAATAACAATGGTGGCTCAAGAGCAGCAGAAAACTATAACCCAATTCACCCATTGCTCATTAGTAGGAAAAAAGAGAACAGTGGATACAGCCAACAAAATCTGGCCTAAATGAAAGATACTTGTCAACTCACTGCATTAGAGGTTCAGCAGGATAACAAATTACCCAAAAGCCTTGATCGAAGATTGGAATAGAAAAAAATTTAGGATGTAAGGTCTCACAAAGACACACCCCAGAAGTGGGAATAAAGATGATTAATTAATCTTAGATTAAATACAGCCATGGAAGTGTTCAGAAATCTCAGATGGGATCAGAAAAGACTATCACTAGGGGAGAAGGACAGAGACAGTTATCTATTTTAGAAGACAAATACAGTCTGACAACAAGTCATTAACTTCCACAAGAATTTCACCAAAGAAAAATTATTAAAAAACACCCCTTGCCCTGGCAAAACACAGTTAAGACCGCCTGCCTGTGTCTATGCAACCATCTCTCCGTCCTTGTTTTCCTTTCCTAAATAAACATTCCATGTGCTGATGAATGGGGCCATCTGCTGAATTCTTTCACAGAGGGGCCCAAGAACCCCACACACCAAACTCCATCATCAGAATCCTAGCAGCCTTGTCCTTGAAAAATGCCCTGTGGATGCTGAGCAGTTTTGAAAACTCTGCCCTGGAAATCAGACAAATTATGAAATATATTTGTGTTACAGTATTAATTCTCATGTGCTGAACAGCCACAGAAATCTTATGATAAACAGGGTTTCATTCTTACTGTAACTCATGTTGGTTGGGTGAGGTTTTGGCTTCAGAGAATTGGCTTTCTTGGGTTACCTTTCAGGAAAGTTTGATCAGAGCTTCCTTTTCAGCAGCCTGTGGTGAGCTTCCTCAGCATGTTTCCCCATGGGGATAGTGTGTTATATCCAAAAGGGCAGGTTTATCATAAAAAAGAGAAGGGAAGTCAAGGATGCTTGCACAAACACCAGTGGGCAGGAAGCTTTACCTCTGAGAGATATGCCCACAGTCTCATGGGTAGGCAGTGTTGTGGCTGTCAATGTTGCTGGGAGAGCTGCCTGAGCTGCTTTGCAGAGGGAGAAGGCTGGAAAAGAGACACAGCTGCCCAGGTGCAGGAGAGCAGAAGAGCTGCATCTTGCCAGAGCAGACATTGCCCTGTGTACTGCAGCCATCCCTGTTGCCAGTTGTAAGGGCAACATCAGGCTCACCGATCTGCATAGGTTCTTTATTGGTTTTAGCAGTTACACAGACACACCAGGCAGGGCAGGGTCAGGGCCAGGGCTGGGGCAGGATGGGGGTGTGTGAAAAAGGGACTGGGAGGTAGGTGAGCACCCCAAGTCCCCAGAAATCTTCATACTTTCTCTGGGTGCTCTCTCTCTCTGGTGTTAATGCTTGTGCCCTTTATCCGCCTCTCTTCCAGGCCCAGGTGTTTATACTTCACATGTGCACACCCACTGAACTGCACAATCAAGGGGGCAGGCTCAATACCCAGGTGCTGGTTATAAAGGCTGATGAAGGACAAAGCCTAACTCACTTTCTTACATCCTGAAGATAATCTTTATTTTTTCTTTGGGAGGGGTTCATTTCTTTGTGGGATTGTTAACTGCTGTTCAATTAATTATTTCCAGGGTTGGTGCATAAGGATTTTTCCATGTTTGGCTTGACTAGGCAGATTTGAAGGGACCCGTGATTTTTTTCTTTACAATGGAGATTAAGGAATCACCATGTCCCCACCTAGTCTGCACTTCAGGATATTTTTCTATAGCTGGTGAATGACTGTGTTCTACCCCTACCTCCTGTATCTGGCTTTGCTTGAGCCAGTTTCTGGTCTTGTGATGCCTCCTTCCCAAATGTTCTGGTCAACTTCCACTGGATGAAAAAAATGTGGTACATTTACACAATGGAATATTACTCAGCAATTAAAAACGACAAATTTGATGAATTTATGGAAACCTGGATGTACCTAGAAGAAATCATTCTAGCAGAAACGAGCCAGATGGAAAGGGACAGAAACCAAATGGTTTCACTAATATATGGTCAACCAAATGAAACTGCACAAGAGGAGAA
>PVHY01012868.1:0-43070 GCA_004024945.1 Uropsilus gracilis | reverse complement strand
TTTTTTGTTTTTGTTTTTTTGAGACTAGGTCTCGCTATTTTTGCCCGTGGAACCGCAGGGGTACCACGGACTCAAGCAATCCCCAGCCTCAGCTTCCCAGGTAGCTGGGATTACAGGCACATGCCATCATGCCCAGCTATTTTTTTGGAACTAGGTCTTGCTATGGGCCCCAAGTGGGACTCGAACCGCGATCCCTAGCCCCGGCCGCTTCATAAGCTGAAGCTTACAGGCACGAGCCACTGTGCCCAGTTAAGTTTCTTTTTCAGGTGTACAGTTCTGTGAATTTTGACAAATGCAGTTATGTAACTATCACAGCTAACAGACTGTTTCCATTACCCCTAAGAGTTTTCTCATCTCCTCTCCTGCTCTAAACCACCAGAAACTTCTGATTTCCATCCTTATCATTTTGCCTTTTTCAGAATGTTCTGTTATAGCATACATAGCCTTTTGAGTTCAGCTTCTTTCACTTAGCATAATGTTTCTGAGATTAACCCAACCTACGGCATGTAGTGGTTCTTCCTAACTGCTGTGTAATTTCCTTTTTTGGAAATACACAATTGTTTAACACTCACCAGTTGATGGACATTTAGGTATTACATTTGGGGCAGATATGAGTAGAGCTGCTATAAACATTAAACATTTTTAAGTGAGTTTATATCTTTCTGGGATGATACCTAAGCACAGGCTCTACAATTTTCTCTTAGTTTTTGCAAAAGTTTTCTTGTCTTTTGGCACAAGAACATCTCAGGTTCCCTCAGTAATTCCTCTGATCAAGACCTAAATTATAATGGACATAACTAACTTTTTGAAAATCCTCTGAGCAACTATAATATGAACTCAGATTTAAGGCAAATGGAGAATGTGACAAGACATTTTATGGAGAATGTTTTCACAAGACATTTTAAAGCTTCATATATGCAAGACTGCATGTTGCCAAGATAATGTGCTGAATGAAACCAAGACATGGAAAAGCTGTTAGCTTGCTAAGCGGGGACAGCATCTGTTGAGTGAAGCCTCCATGAAGTTTCCCCTGTTCCTTCTACATGCCTGGATGTTGAGAGTCTGGCTTTGTGCTTTCTCTCCTGCTGGGCTGTCTCTATGTTGTCTTATTCCTCCCTCTCCAGTTTCGGTTTTGGTGAGGTTTGTGGAGATAGTTTGAAATATATGCACTTAAGAAGGGGAAATTGATGTACACCAAATAATCTTTACAAGAAAGTACTTGTAGCTGTATTTGGAATTTACCAAATATGTAGGCTTCATTCATGAGCAATTCACAAACTTGCTTGATATTCCCCCACACTGTCTTTCCAGGTTTGACATTCTGGGCACAATGAAAAGGAAACTGAGAACAGATATTCACTACCCGCTCACTAACTTGGATCTTACTCCTTACATTTGTCCAATTTTTCGGAAACACCCTAAATATAACCTCTGTGCAGTGGTGGTGAGTAAAACACTGAAACTATTGAAATATTTAACAAAAATTTATAGAAAAGTATAGTGATCTGCGTGAATGCTCCTGTCTTTCCCTCACTTCTCCTATATTCTCCTTGTTAAAAACAAAACACAGAACCTGTAAAATTGCTGCTCTGACCTAGAAGGAAAGAGCAGTGAAAGAATTAAATATCCTGTCCAGGGCCTCCTCACTTCCCTTCACCCTGTGGCTAGTTTGGATCTAGGGACATTTGTGAATTGTGCCCCCACGGGCAGCAAGCAGGTTAGTCCCAAGAGCTTTATGTTGAATAATCATGAGCCACTTTAGTCAAAGCCTTTAGACACTAGGTACCTAATAGTGACAAGACCAACTACTTGTACACATTGAGTCCTTGAGGGAACTCTGGCGGTTCCCTCTGCTCTAAATCGGTGATTGTCAGGGAAGATTCCCTGAAGGAAAGAAAGCATGGAGACCCAGTTACCCAGAATTTCCCACACTGACCGTCAATCACCAAGTCCTTCTCAGGTTTCTGTTTTGAATCACAGTGATTTTTTGTTTTTGTTTTTGTTTTTTTTTTTGAGACTAGGTCTCGCTATTTTTGCCCGTGGAACTGCAGGCTCATGTTGCCTGGGGGTACCACAGACTCAAGCAATCCCCAGCCTCGGCTTCCCAGGTAGCTGGGATTACAGGCGTGCACCACCACGCCCAGCTACTTTTTTTTTTGGGGGGGGGGGACTAGGTCTCGTTGTGTTGCCCCGAGCAGAACTCGAACCATGATCCCTAGCCCCAGTCGCTTCATAGGCTGAAGCTTACAGGCATGAGCCACCATGCCCAGCTTTGTTTTGAATCACAGTGTTAAAGAACTTCTTCAGAACACACTCAGATTTCAACTTGAACTTGGAGGTCCATTGTGTCTATTCCAGATGCCTCCTCTCCGAACCCAATACTAATTAACAGCGTCCTCTGAGAATACTCAACTCTGATGAAAATATTAGAGTTATCTCCTTTAACATCTCTTGGAACCGTTTCTTCACACTTAAAAAAAAAAATCACCTGTGCTTTTCACTCCAAGTCTTGATTTGTCCTTTTTTTTTTTTTTTTGAGACTAGGTCTCGCTATTTTTGCCTGTGGAACCGCAGGTTCTCATTGCCCGGGGTACCAAGCAATCCCCAGCCTCAGCTTCCCAGGTAACTGGGATTACAGGAGTGCGCTGCCATGCCCAGCTATTTTTTTTGGAACTAGGTCTCACTAAGGGCCCCAGGCGGGACTTGAACCGTGATCCCTAGCCCCGGCTGCTTCATAGGCTGAAGCTTACAGGCACGAGCCACTGTGCCCAGCCCTGATTTGTCCTTTCAGGCCTCACACATGGTTTTCCTTTTTTCACTCCCCTACTTGGAAAGCGTGACATCCTCTGTCATATCAATTATAGACTCATGTGAATTTCAGAACATCCTATGAACTGTCTCTTCAGTAACTGACTGTTTTAATTTGTCTGTTTCTGCTTTAAGGAAATCCAAAAGACAGATGCTGAATTTATTTGTAAAATATAGTAACTATCTAACATGAAAAGATAAACATTCATATAAAAACATTGCCCAAGGCTCATATAAATACTTAATTCTTTTAGTGCTTGTTAATAGAGCTTCCAGAAATAGAATTTGAAGGATTTCTTCTTACTGCAAATCAACAATTGATCAAAAGTAAGGACTAAGAGCTTCTATGTTCCATGAGTGAAATCATATGGTATTTTCTCTTTCTGACTTATACTTAGTATAATCACCTCAAGCTCCACCCATGTTGCTGTAAATAGCAGTGTTTTTTTAAATAGCTGAGTGTGTATATACATTAAGTATATATAATATTACATCTTTGTCCAGCTATCCACTAATAGGGATTCAGGTTGCTTTCATGTCTTGGTTATTGTAAATAACCCTGCAGTGTACATAGACATGTTATTTTTTAAATTAATGTTTTTGTAGTCTTTAGATCCTTACCTATCTAAAGTGGGATTGATGGATCATATATGTAGTTCTGTTTTTAATTTCTTGAGGAACCTCCATACTGTGATCCATGGAGACTGCACCAATTCACATTCTCATCAACTGCATTTATTTAGTCAAACTGTTCTATCTACTGAGTTATCAATTCTCCCATTAACTGGGGCAATTAGGTTTTTTCCAATACTTTGCTGTACAAATGATCATGTTGACTGTACTGCATATGCTTACATGAAACTGTGTTTCTACTTCTACATTTCAGAACTCCTCACCTAAAACTCTGAAAATCTAAGAACATAGCCCGTGGCACTGGTTTTGTTTTTTGGCTAAAAAGTATTGATCTGTTTTCACAAATGAGAATCTTTTTCAGTCACTGTTCTTTCCTGTCTTATTCTAGCTTCATGAAATGTGTTGGCCACTGCCATATTCTTTGGTGGTTTCTAGTGATAAAAATAAACTGTTTCTTGGAAGCATGGTGGAATTAGATGGGAAAACTATCTGGAATTTTTGTTCTTAATGGGTGCGCTTTATAATGTTGGCTCAATTTGCTTTCATCATTATAGGTAGACCCATCTTATCTTTGTTTAAAAATAAACTTTTTGCCCTAAAACCAACTTGCAAAAAACCCAAACCATGTGTGTAAAACTCAGTCAGCTTTCATACATTAAAGTGTGCCCACGGAACCAGAACAAGTTCAGAGATATCACCCATATCCTGACTGCCTTCCAATCTGAGGATGCCAACTGTAGACTGTAGATCGTGCCAACTTTTATGCTTATCAGATATGGAACCACACAGTATTACTAATGTACCTGGTACCATTTGCCCAAAATTATGCTACCACAGATGTTGCTGCCTGTGTGATAGTTTATTTTCACTGCTGTATGTATTCCACTATGTGCCAAGACCATGACTAAATTACTATTGTTGGGTATTGGGTACTCAGAATATTGTTACTGTGAACATTCTTGTACAGTTTTTGGTGAACACAGTACACAATTTTTAGAGGTATACACTTAGGAGTGGAACTGTTGGTACAAGGCTTTGCATGTGTTCAGCTTTAGTAATTACTATCAAATAGTACTTTTAAATAAGTATATTTTTAAAATGGTGCATTTTAAATTTTCTCTTATTAGTATCAAGTTGCTTACATTCTTTTGGTATTCAAATCTCTATAGTTTGCTCAGTTCTCCATTCACCTTTATATCTATGTTTAATCTTCTTGCTCTATATTGACTAAGACTTATTGAGTACTCATCTGAAAGAAGTAGTTTGTGGTTTTATTGCTTTAGTTCCTTAATATTCTATTTTATTAACTTCTGGTCTTTATTTCTTTATTCTGCTTTCTTTTAATTTAGTGCTTTGATGCACTTATGTCAGAGGTATTTTTAAAAATTCCAAACATCTGCATTTTTGTTACTGATTTTTAGGTTAATTGTAATTTCAGAAAATATAGTCCAATTATTATCCACTCTAGGTCTGCATTAATACTTGCCATGTGACCTAGTCCTATGTATGCTTGAAGTTTTAAAAATAAGGGTTTCATATATACATTAAATATAATTTTTCAACTGCTCAAATATTGTTTACTAATTTTTCCTTAACTCAAAGATGTATTATAAAGATAGGTGATTTTGTCAAAATTTCAGTAATTGTATTTTATGTACATAATTTCAAGCTATGTTTACAAATTTATATCTTCTGAAAGATATATCGTAGGGAATATTTTATTCTTAATCATGCATTTTTCAGTCTTAGACTGATATTGTATTAGTCCTTTAATTGTAACATCCATCTTTCCCTTACTACCTTTTCTAAATTGGAAATATTTCATCTGACATGAATAGTAGGATTCCTGACAATTCTGACAGGCATTTGTTCATAGGATTATTTGCCAGTTCTTAACTAAAGTCTGCTTGTGTTTGGTTAAGGTGAGCATCATGTCAACAGTGAAAGACTGGGTTTTGTTTTGAAATCCATTCAGCTACTTTATACCTTTAACTGATTAAATTAAGCCTTTTACATTTAAAATGACTATTGAAACAAAAGAGCTTGTGATTTTGGTATTTGTGTTTTAGTGGGTTTTTTTTTTTTTTTGTCTCAATTTTCCCCATTACTTTTATACTTATTTTTGGTTGCATTTTTGTTGCGTTGATTTTTGTTTGAAGAGTCTTCCAAGATTAGTGTATGATGTTTGTGCTTGTGATTGCTCTGGACAGCTTGATCTCAAATTCATTCTGATATACCACAATTTCACTTTTCTTCACCTTGTACAATTTAGAGATCTACTACCTTTGTATTTGCTTTTATGGTGGTTTTTAATGATCCCTTTGGTAGTACTTTCATATGTCTCAGCCTTGATAAAGTACCCTAGATCAGAAATCTTTTTAAGTATTTTAAATAGCGTCTTCAATTTCCTTCTTGTTTAAAAGGTTTCCACTGAAAGTCTGCAGTCTAATAGGTAATCCCTTGTAGTGGTCATCTCTACCTTGATGCTCTCTTTTTTTTTTCAATTTTAGTCACATGGTTATTACTATTAACTTAAACTACTCATCAAACAAATTCTTCCATACCGCTAAATTGAAACGTATATCTAGATTTTCCCTTCCAGTATCTGTGACATTTTGGTCTCTTCATTTTCAGTTATGGGAGTTTCCCCTTTTTAAAGATAATTTAAAATTTATTTTTAAAAATTTATTTATATATAAATTTCACATCATCGTAATCCCAGGGATTTACCCATCCCCCTCCCTCCCCACCATTACTCTCCCCCCTGCCCGAAGTTGTGTGCTTCAGTTTGGTACTTAGCTTGTTTTGACTTTTCCTAATGACTTTTATTTTTTCCCTATATCCCATATATTAGTGAAACCATTTGGTTTCTTTTTCTTTTTGACTTGTTTCTGCTAATATGATTTCTTCTAAGTACATCCATGTTATAAAAACATCAAAGTTGTCATTTTTAATTGATGAGTAATATTTCATATTGTAGATATACCACATTTTTTTATCCAGTCATCTGTTTTCGGGCATTTAGGTTGCTTCCAAGTCCTTGCAATTACAAATAGTGCTGCAGTAAACATCCAAGCACAGCTCTCCCTTTTTACCTACATTGAGGGTAGATTCCCAAGAGAGCAATTGCTGGGTCAAACAGTAGTTCCATTTTCATTAATTTGAGGATCCTCCACACGGCTTTCCATAGTGGTTGGACCAGTTTACATTCCCACCAGCAGTGTAAGAGTGTTCCTTTCTCTCCACATCCTCGCCAGCACTTGTTGTTGCCCGTTCTTTGGATGTGGACCACTCTTACTGAGTTAATAATTTTTAAAATATTGTATTCTTGTGGTTCTTGTATTTCTCCCACATTACCCGTGACCCATCATCATTTTCCCTCAAGTTCCTATCTCCTATTTCATCCTCTTCCTCCTTCATTTGCTGGATGCCTCTTACCTTGATAAACTGGCTTTCTATCCCGCCTATCACCACTGCCTTTGTACCTATTCAGATGGTCAAAGCACTGGTGTGGCTAAGGGCATAGGGTACCATAAATCTGTCTCTAGTATCAAAAATTCAATCTTTCTACAGTGCTGTGGTACCTACATTATGTGGTGGGTATCCACAGTAGTGCCCTCTCCTAGAGGCACTTTGGTGAAAATGTCTGATATAGTCCCATGTTAGCCTCAATCTTCAGGTTGAGTCTAGGTTGTAGCTGCAATGCTGGGTGAGAACTACAGTTGCAGGCCGGGCACGGTGGCTCATGCCTATAAGCTTCAGCCTATGAAGCAGCTGGGGCTAGGAATCATGGTTCAAGTCCTGCCTGGTGCCCGTAGCGAGACCTAGTTCCAAAAAAATAGCTGGATGTGGTGGTGCGCACCTGTAACCCCTATCTACAGCTATCTGGGAAGCTGAGGCTGGGGATTGCTTGAGTCTGTGGCAACAAGAGCCTGCGGTTCCATGGGCAAAAATAGCGAGACCTAGTCTCAAAAAAAAAAAAAAAAAAAAGAAAGAAAAGAACTATGGTTGAGACAGGGCTACTACAAGTTGAGAACTGTTCTCTTGGCTATTTAAATAAAGGGAAAAGAAAGGGAGGGAGGAGACGAGAATGGCGCAATGGGAGAACAGGCCTATGTGGTCTGCCAGGGCCCCCTAAGGAGTGAGCTGGTGGTGGCAAGGAGCCATGGTGACAGGCAGAAGAGTGCTCGGTGTGGAGAGTGTGGCACAGCAGCAAGGTGGCATAGTGAGCTGGTACCTGGAGATGGCCAGGGATTTGGGAAGCTGATTTGTGCATCAGCAATTGTGGGAAAAGTTTGAAGTACCTTGAAGAAGTAGAGCAGCGTGGAACACTGGAGAGGAAGCAAAGACACCAGAGAAGGACTGGACTTTGTAGTGCCTGCCTCAAGTTTGGAGGGAAAAAGGGCACCATCTTGGACATGTTTGGGACTTTCGGACTAAATGGTGACTGGGGTATGATAACTGGCCGCTTGTGGCTATGAAGACTTTTTGTTTTCCCAGTTAAAATTCCTTGTTAATAAAACCTTATTGTTAAAACTATTTTGTGACTTTGGCAACTGCTACATGCGGGTGAAATAGCTCTGGTTAAAAAGCTGGGTGGCAGATCGCATTTTAAAAGTTTTTTTTTTTCTGTCTATGCCTTGCTGGTTAGCAGCTTCTGCTCCTTTTGACCCGGTATCACTTAGTTATACATTTCAGACGAGATCGGGCACCTTCAGGGTGGTATGGCCGTAGACTAGTTATACATTTCAAAGGTTACTTACTCTGTGTTATCCAGCATTCCTTAGTTTTATAACAGTAAGGGCTTTCTGTTTACCAAAACTATTAGAATAGTTTTCTAACATGTAAGGGGCAGGGTGTGTAAGATAAAGGTCTAAAGGAACAATGAATAAGTACTTCCTGTGTGCTAGTTCTATAATATGAGATATCTGTTAATAGTATATAAAACAAATCAAGTCTTATTACCCAATTTAAATAGATAGGATTAAAATCTCAGAATGGTTAAATAATTTCCTTAAGGTCACTGTGCAGTATTACAGCTGAATTCATAGTGCGGAATAGAAAAACCTATTTTCCCTTCACACATCGGGGTTAACGAACAATTTGCAAAGTCAGGTAAGTGAAGTATGTGAAATAAGTGAAAAAAATGGCTTTGCAGGCCATCTGGTCTCTGTTACAAGTAATCAACTTTACTGCTGTAAAAGCAGTCACTGAAAAACGAATGAGCATGGCTGTGTTCTCATAAAGCTTTATTTAAGGACATGGAAATCTGAATTTCATATATTTTTCACATGTCACAAAATACTGATTTTTCCCCCCAACCATATAAAAATATAAAATGTAGTCCTAAAACTCATGGGCCTTGGTTTGTGAACTCCTGCTCTACATCACACCACTTTGGAGCAGTAGGGTTCTTTTGAGAAGTGAGGTCCTCCTATGTCTTCACTTCAAACTTCCCTTTACAGGGATAAGAAAGGCACGGGGCAAAAAAGAATGGAAAAGCTATCTTTTGGAACCTAAATGATTGCTGGGGTCTCAAATTATGTGGTAGCATTATGCAGTTATTTAAACGTCTGTTTTGGCCTATCTATGAAATTAAAAACTCATTTAGGAAGAATGACTATCTTTAAAAACTTTCCTAATATTTAAGTCTCTGTACAATAAGCACTCAGTGAATTAAGTTGGTAAATATTATTCAGGTATTGTCAAATAATATCCTATCTTATTCAAAGGTCCTTTTAAAAGTCAATTGGGCTCAATCTAGCAGCAGTTCTAATGAAAAATACAGTAGGCAGGCTATATATATGATTTAACAAAATTGTCATTTCTTTTTAATTCAGGGTAAGAAATAATCATGAGAACTATTTCTTGTCCCTACCTTTTCTGGTCCATTGGTTATTCATATATGAACACTAAGTCTGCTATTCCTTCCTCTTCTAGAACCACTTTGGTGATCTGGATGGTGGCCACTACACTGCTTTCTGCAAGAACTCAGTCACCCAGGCCTGGTACAGCTTTGATGACACACGAGTCAGTGAGATTCCAGATACTTCGGTTCAAACTGCTACAGCCTATCTCCTGTTCTATAGCTGCCAGCCGTTTTCTATACCTATACAAAAAAACAAGAGCTAAAAAATGGTGTTTTCTGAAATTTGCAAAACAAGCTACCAGAAACTAGTACTTCAGTTTTGCTTTGTCATTAAACTCTTGCTTGTATCACTGACATTTTTATGTTTTCTTGCATAATATGCAAACTTTTAAAAGTATCATAGAAAATGTGTCTTGGCCTATTGGAAAAAGCTATATGGAAATAATGCAGTAAGACTAGAATGGGGCCTTCAAAGTGCTATAGATTATATATGAGTCAAGTTTTTGAAATTCAATATTATGGTAAATTATTTATCATACCTCTTAATTGTATAACTTTTGCTCAAATGATCTAATTGATCAGACAATGCAGTCAAGAACTATAAATATATTAGAATAATGTAGAATAAGAAAAGCTGTCAACTTTCCAGTTCAAATCCCATTGTCTTCTGAGATTCCACGAATGGTGACATCTTTCAGATGTATCTTTAGGATTTTATTTTGTTGACCTAATCTATAGTCACAAAGTCCCTGAGGTAGGTAAATCTCAAGTTCCTCTATCACTTTTAGTACATCACTTTCTAAAGAGATGGTTCATAGTGTACCTCATTTTGCAATCATGCATGCTATTCCAAGTCTGAATATTCAATCCTATCTTACTTTGACTTCCAATTCTAAGAATTGTTAGTGACATATGCACTTCTGGTGTCAAGCTGAAGGAATGGTAGAACTGAGCCAGCAAACTAAATGCTAAATAGATGTGGCATATAAACCTGCAGGTCTACTGTCTTATGTTACATAATATATCATTAAAGACAGAACACTTAACAGGATTTTAAGTTAATTCTCTCATTAAGATTTTAATATAGGTGTAAATGAAAATTCTTATTTTAAAAAATTAAAGAAAAGTTTCCATTTATTTTTTAGAATAAAGATTTAGTGCACAAATACAGCCCAAAGCCAACAGAAAATAGCTTTGCCCTGTCATTTCCCTAAGAAAGCACTGCCGTTACTCAGAATAGGCCAAAGAAATAAAAGCAATCCTCTGAGTTCTAGGCTTCAAAAAAGGATCAGGTATTGTACTATGTACATAGATCTGATGTGCAAGTGCGCAATAAATATATACACATACATTCCTATCTGCTTTTCATCATTCTAGAGTATTCATAGTAGATCAAGCTGGGATTTAGAAATGTGAAAAGGCCATACAGTGGAGAAAAAAATAAAGGATACAATGGTTTTATAATAATGCTTAGCTAGTTATTTTAACTTTGGAGCAGACTAGAAAATTTGTTTTGAAATAAATGGTACCTGTAAAGAGTGCTTACTGCAATACTTGTTAAATGTTATTAGTCAGTTTTTTGATAATAGCACTGACCTGAAATATATGGTGATAGTAAGACAGTTTCTACTGTCCTAGTATTCCTCTAATGGCCAGCTATAGCTATCCAGTATCTTTTTAAGCATTTCAAGAGTTGTGTTTTAACCTTTTGAGAGATAACTAGCTTATAACCTACTTTTCTTTATGTGGCTACATCAGTTGCTCGTGGTCCCAATGAAGTATAAAAGAGGATATAAGCTGCTGAAGATTTCACAGAAGAAACGGAGATATCAGAAACTTCATGATCATCAAACTTAAACCACCTCTGTCTTGCTGCATTTTTACAATAGGCAGTATAGTGGCCTCCATCCAGTCCACCGTAGTGATTCTGTGCCAAACAAGACAGAAAATTAACTCAATTGAAGTATTTTAAGTACATCAAATCCAAAGCTGATCTTTTTTTCTGATGAAGCACTTTCATTTCTGAGATACTTACTGAAACAGAAAACAAGTTATATTTCTTCAAATTGTTCTTTGGACCAATAACATACTGTGACAAGTCAAGATTTTCTAACGGGAAGTCCACAGACGTCTGTAATTTTTGCTTCCACCTGCCATCGTAGGAAAAACTGCAAAGCAAAATATTACAGCAATTATACTGACAGATCAGACATCAGAGAACTCTAATTCATTCATTGAACATTCTAGATTTTTATCTAGAATTATACAACAATTCATTTCAAATATTAATAATTTTTGTAATGGAGGACCTGTAAAGTCATTTGGTTTCATTTCCTTTAACAAATGAGGAAACATGTTAGTGACTTGCTCAAGGTCAAAGAAACAGTGGCAGAGAGTTAACAGTCATCTGTAATCCACAGATGGATTGTACATAGACTAAAGATTCAGTGAAAAGACATGAGATATATTTTACAACTATCTCACCATTATATAGCTAGAGACCTTTCTCAGTGGTTGGAAAAATTTAGACAAAAGTATGCTTGCAATCAGCAATGATATTTAACTTTTTATCTTTAAAATTACACTTTTAGAACATTTCACATTCAGCACAGGATTTTTCTTTTTTGAGATGAGGTCTCGCTATTTTTGCCCGTGGAACCGCAGGCTCACATTGCCTGGGGGTACCACAGACTCAAGCAATCCCCAGCCTCAGCTTCCTAGGTAGCTGGAATTACAGGCACGCACTACCACGCCCAGCTATTTCTTTGGAACTAGGTATTGCTACGGGCCCCAGGTGGGACTCGAACCACGATCCCTAGCCCCGGCTGCTTCATAGGCAGAAGCTTACAGGCACGAGCCACCATGCCCAGCTTTTCTTTTTTTAATGATAAAATTTATCATTCAAACAAAATACTTCTATTAACTATTGTGTTTTATATTTGAAATGGACTTTAACTGATTTAAAAAAAAAGTTAGATAAAAGTATGCTGTCATTTTTGCTCTACTGCAAACACTAAGGTGAACAGTTGCATAATTTCTGCCTTATTTCCCTAGAGCTACTCTAACCTTGTGATGTATTATTGGTAGGCAGCGATTTTTAAACTAAAGAACTTAGAATCCCTTCATTAAAACTGTACTAAAAGTTTGTTCCCTTTACCGTTTCAGATGCACTAAAAGCACAGGTGGCAACTTCCAGATTTCTATCTTTTTCAGAGAATCACGTCGAGCTCTGCAATGACTACAGTAAAACCTGTTATTATCTGTGAGCTTTTCTTCTTTGGAAAATAACCTAAGGCAATCCTGGAGAAAAACACAGACAGATACTCATTCATTTCTTCAACAATAAACTAGAGCAAAAAAGTTCCTGCCTGCATACCTTTTACAATCTAGTGAGGAACACACAAAGGAGACTGGTGAGGGCTGCATGCCCCAAGAACACAGAGGGACTGACCTATTATTTTCTAACTGGTGCACAAAGGTTAATATCATAAGTCACACTGGTGCTGTGTGAAAACTGTTAATTTGGTATCTCCATGTAGAACAAGTTTTTATAAAATGTAAACCTCAATTAAAGTCGACATATATTTTTCCAAACTTTTAAAACTTTTTAAAATAAAAAGTTAACATTTATTTATTTTTTTGAGTCTAGGTCTCACTATTTGCCTGTGGAACCGCAGGCTCCCACTGCCCGTGGTACCACAGACTCAAGCAATCCCCAGCCTCAGCTTCCCAGGTAGCTGGGATTATAGGCGCGCACCACCACACCCAGCTATTTTTTGGGACTAGGTCTCACTGTGTTGCCCCAATTAGGACTCGAACCACGATCTCTAGCCCCAGCTGCTTCATAGACTGAAGCTTATAGGCATGAGCCACTGTGCCTAGCTAGATGGTAATTTTTAGAAATGAAAAAGCTTTTTCTTTTTATTTCTTATTTACACAGACCTGATTAAAATAAATTGGTATTTTACCTATAAAATGTTTATGGGGGTAAACTCCAGAAATAAGTTATTATACAAAGTAGTCATTTTATCCAATATATATTTCCCCCAATCTTAAACTTACCTGTAATGTGCATTTACTTGTGGATGCTAGTGGTAGAGACAAATACATAAAGGCCTCAAATGTCCTAGACTTTTTGTGACAGGTGAGGCACTGTACTGTGGATTTGAATTGACCCTGAAAAAGTGCAACAATAATAGATTCATTGAGCTGCTTATGTTTCTGCCAAGCATGTTCTGCAGCTTTAAAGTCATCAAGATGATCATTATTTTCTTCTTTATGTCTCTTTCGATTATCAGCCTGGAAATAAGAATATTTAAATATGACATTAGACTATTATATTAAGCATAGTTTGCACATTAGAAACTTCTGGTTCTCATAAGGAAAGTTTTCTGTTATAAAAAATTCTAGTCAACTCTCTCCAATCTCACCAAAAAGCTACATTTATCAAAAGAGAGGCGAGTTTAGATAGACTTTAACACACTTTTATTTTAAATGTTTAAAAGTTAGGTTTTAAAATGAGGAGAGACATTCCACATGTAACTTGTCTTGGGCTCATGGATGGATATTCACACACTATGAAAGGTGTGTTAAAGAGGACCGCTTGATGCTAAAAGTGTCAGTATACAAATGGGAATGTTGTTTTGGTAGAGATAACGGATCAATTATTTTTCACAAGGCATTTGGTTATGTGGAATAATTCTTAGAAAAAATAGTATAATATACACATAACAATAATAAAGATATTCAGTCTACCTATATTAACAAACTTCTCACATTTTAGGGAAGTATAAATGCAAACTGTATACGTTTTTCCAATATTAGATCAATTAGGCATATCTCATAGTTCCACATCTTGGGAGCTTGTCTGGAGGTTCTAGTAGGGGAGCACAGCTACTCGTATACCCTTGACCGAAGAACGGTCCGTCTCTATTCAGGGAAGGCCATCCTCTTCGACCGAGTGCGCAGCGTCGGGAGGGACGCACATGGAGCGGTGAGGAAGGGGACACCCACCTAGCCAGCCAGATTAGCCAAATCAACCCTGGTGATCAATGGGGTGACAGATGTTGCAGCCAGATTGCCCTCACATCCAGTTCCACATCTTGGTATAGTCACTTTACTGAGTCACTATATTCACTATGTAGTGAATAAACTAGCACTGAACCATCAGCAACTGTAATTTATTTTCAATGATGTACCGTTATTTTATATTCTTGTTTTTTCACAATACAGGATTTCTCCCCTCAGATGTGGTTACTGTCGTTATCCCACAATCAAAGCACCCATAGTCCTCTACCACAGTCCACTGTCCTTTGCTCTCAAGTGTAATTTTAAATTGTTTTTTTTTTTTTTTTTGAGACTAGGTCTTGCTATTTTTGCCTGTGGAACTGCAGGCTCTCGTTGCCCGGGGTACCACAGACTCAAGCAATCCCCAGCCTCAGCTTCCCAGGTAGCTGGGATGACAGGCGCGCACCACCACGCCCAGCTATTTTTTTGGAACTAGGTATTGCTACGAGCCCCAGGCGGGACTCGAACCGCGATCCCTAGCCCCTTCATAGGCCGCTTCATAGGCTGAAGCTTACAAGCACGAGCCACCGTGCCTGGCCTTGTAATTTTAAATTGTTATGAAAATGATTACATTGCTTAGTAATCCTAAATAGTCCTTGCAACTCAAATCAAATGTCTTACTTTATTTAGATCTTCATGGAGACCATCCATTAGGAACAGGAGCAGTTCTTGTGAATCTTGTTGGCTATATCCTGCAAACTGGTCATTAATCTTCCCAATGGTGATTTTAAAGTCTTTTGGACTGATGTACCTGTACTGTCCTGTCCACAGGGCTTTCATGATTATGCCAAATTCTTCTGCCACTTCACCTTTATGCCCCAACAAATTTGACCTTTGCAAATAAAATTAAAGTATTAATTTGACATTTTTCTTTTAATGCTTTTTTTATAAGTCAAAGTACAGTAGGTTCTTGATGTCAATACTAAATTTTTCATACTATGACTTACACTAAAATATATACCACAGGTTTTTCTAATACATCTTCAACTTACTTTTTTAGCTGCCATGTCTGTACCACCTCATACTCAACAAATTTATGACCAGTAATGTTTTACCTTCTTTCACCACTCCTTTACCAAACCAAAGGATCCTTTTCTCTCTTTTTCTTTTTTTTTTTTTTTTGAGACTAGGTCTCGCTATTTTTGCCCGTGGAACCCCAGGCTCTCGTTGCCCAGGGTACCACAGACTCAAGCAACCCCCAGCCTCAGCTTCCCAGATAGCTGGGATAACAGGCGCACGCCACCACGCCCAGCTATTTTTGGAACTAGGTCTCGCTATGGGCCCCAGACAAGACTCGAACCGCGATCCCTGGCCCCAGCAACTTCATAGGCTGAAGCTTACAACTCTCTTTTTCTCTAATATTTTTTCCCTTTCCTAATTTGAATTTTCTGGAGCGGGGTGGTAAAGTGTGGCTAGTTCACTCTTAATATTAATATTGCAGAATTTGCTTACCTGTTAATATCATCCTGATAACAGTTTCGGTTGAAATAATCAGCCAAATGTGGAGCATTACATAGGCACTGCAATATTGAGTTCATGTAACAAGTATTTCCTAAATTACGTAGTCCAGTGAGAGCTGGTCCAGATCCTCCAAAAACTGGATTGAGGTTTCGAATCTGAGAAGCAGAAAGTCTTGTGATCTCAGCTTTAGGATAGCATATTGGCCTGAGGATGAAAAGGTACATAAAGATGTCCTAAGATGCAGAGTAACTGAAATTAAGATCCGTACTACAAATAAGAGCAGACTCTAGCATCTTTACCACAGCCCACAGTAATCTTGTAAACAGCTTAATATGTTAACTCATGAGATACTGGGCTTTACAGAGAAGAGTTAATATTTAGGCAATATTGGTTACATTCTCTGACTCTATGAAACAAATACCTTGAACTCTCTACTTAGGTTCTTGGTTCTAAAAACCTGAGATAGGTTCTCTCATGACGTCAAATGCACACTGAAATGATCTTGGAGTGCTTAGCACTACCAAGTATTTAGCTTAACTGAAAGACCAACAAGGAATTAAAAAAAGACATATACCTACAGAGCAGATTATCAGCAGAGACAGAGGTTCTCTGGGTACTACTAGCTTAAGAGTAGATTTGTGTTGACAAGTGTAGCAGTCACTGGTGGCGGCTTAAATTAGTTAAAAGTTCCTCAGTTGCAGCAGCCACAATTCAAAATGATCACACTGGCTAGTACAGATACAAAGGATTTCTATCATCATAGAAAGATGTAATGAACAGCCTTCTAAGACTTTTGTTAGTGTATTTGGTTTACATGTGGGAATTCTAAAACTGCTAAGTATTAAGAAAAACTTTAACAGGTCTTATTACCAAATTAAAGAAAAATTCTCCAAATTAGTCCCCATCTTTGAAGTTCTCAGGTGGAAAAAGTAACTATTTTGGCATCTGTTGCAAAAATAATAAATGATCTACCAGGAATTCTTTAGCAATTAAAAAGTGTATAGTATTATGAAGAAGAAACAATGAAACCACAGTTACTTAGATCTAATCTCCCCCCTTCTCTGATACAAAGTAAAGATTAGAAGTGGTATAGACTTGAAAATTCCCTAACATTATAAGTATCTGCATTTTCAAAAAGGTATAATATGAGATACTATTTTGAAAAATGTAAATTAACTCCTGTGGCTACTTGTGAACAGAGCAACAGATTATATAAATTAAGGTCCTCAAAGGGACCCCTGGAAGTTTGAGAAATTTCAAAGAAATTGCTACATTAATACATACTACCATACTTTTTTTTTTGATAAAATTCAATACTTAGGAGAAAAACCAAGCCACTTAATCATCTCATCCTCTGTAGTAAATAATAATGGCTGTTATAGCTATTCACAGAAATGTGACTCCCTGACAGTAAAAAGCTATTATAATTAGAGTAGAACATAGCAAATAGTCCAGTTCTAGGAGTCAGGATAAACTTACTTGTTTTCCCGATTAACTGTTGGAGTTACTGCTGGCTTTCTCTTCTCTTCCTCTTGAATGGCCTGAGTTATATCTGGGGAGGAGTACGAGCGCTTCAATTTGGAGGGTTCCCTATCCCGCTCAGCAGGAATTTGTGGCTTGGTTTTATGAGTGGGAGGGGTGGAAGGAGGTGCAGATGATGGAGCCATTTCCGGGGGATACATGTGAACAGTGTTGGTGGGTGAATGATAATAACGAAAAGTTCCAGTGATGGGGTCAAGGAACTTGGAAGGAGAAAGAAAAAATAAAGTTAGACAGTTGACCAGAAAAATCATTCAAAAGCATTCCACTGCTAAACCTATTTTTGAATTAAATTAATTTTAATGAAATATTGAGAATTCTATAAACTCCCCGTAAAATTTACATTTTAAAGTAATAAACTATTTCTAAATGGCAAGTACCAGGATTGCTCGTATATTGTAGCCAATATCCCAGGTTGGATATTGAGAAATCTAATCCTGCTATACATTAATACAGCTATGTTCTCTATAAATAAACAGAACTGACTCTGCATTAGACATGTAGAACAAAGGTGTTTTTTTTTTTCTTTTTAAAAAGGACATAGAAAGCAGTTATTTTATTTCTGTGCAAATTCTGAGTTTTACCTTAGCCCAGCCTAAAGGCAGTCCTGGTACAATCCTCCCCATTTCTTCACTTCGTGCTCTTGTCAAAGGTTCTCGTTGAGCCTAGTTTACAAAAAGATTTTTGAATTAAATTTTGCCACATACCAACCTGTACCTGCATTGTCTCCTTTTTTAAAAAGTTCAAAGAGGAACAGCTCTATGTGTTTTTCTTAAAGTCCAACTATTACCATGGTAAGTGGAAACAGTATGCATATGTAAAGATGCATCTAACAAAGGTATTGCTTTAAAAAACAAAAAGACAAAAATAATTCTACTTCTAGAATTTCTTTCTACTTCTAGAAATGAAGATAGTTCCAAACAAGGAATTCTATTTGATATTCTCAACAGCAAATAGCCTCAAAGTAGAAGTAATACAAAGTCCATGAACTGATGGAGGAAATAAATGGAATAAACAGAAAAGTGTAATGGAATAAGGTAACACAGGATACTAGGATGAATTTCAAATTATGAAAATTTATACACACATCTCATATGACTCAGTAAGCTATCCAGGAGGCAGGTCTATGGAGACAGAACAGTTTATGGTTGTCAGGACCTTGAGGGTGGGAACAACAAATTATCAAACTGGGCATAGGGAAGTTTTTGGTGACGGAAATTTTCTGTTTCACAACTCTGAGCTGAAATCACTGAACTGTACAAAAAAAATGGGTGAATTTTATAATGTACAAATTATACCTCAATAGCGCTTTATAAAAACATGGCAAAGGTGTCTTATAAAAGGCCCAAGTATTTTTAAAATTGTGATGAAATGTAGACAAATTTGTCATCTTCACCATTTTTAAGTGCATAAGCTAGTGGCGCTAGTATATTCACATTATTGTATAACCATTCTACTGTACCCTCTCCTTATTGCAAAACTAGAACTCTGTACCCATTTAAACAATCTCCAATCTTCCCTCAACCTAGCCCCTGGCAACCAGCACTCATTTCCTGCCGCTATGAATTTAACCACTCTAGATATCCTATGTAAATTAAATCGCATAGTATTTGTCCCTTTGTGATGGGCTTACTTCATGACATAATGTGCTCAAGGTTCACCCATATTGTAGCATGTATCATAATTTTTTTTTAAAAGGTTGTATAATACGTTGTAGTATGGCATACCATACTGCTTTATGCAGCCACATGTTGATGGATCATTTCCATGTTTTGGTTATTGTGAATAAACAATAATATTGCTATGAATGAGGATGTACACTTACATCTTCAAGACCTTGCTATTTATTATTTGGGTATACATTCAAATGTAAAATTCCACATTATAAACCCAAAATGGGTTTCACATGGTAAAATGTAAATTTTTTACTTTCATAAAATGAACAGAATATACTTATTTTAAATACTAAGAAACATATATTCCCTTTGCAGGAATCAGTGATGTAAAAGTTAACAAAAACTAGCTACCAAAGATAGCAAAGATCCTTCACAGACAGATTCTAAGTTGGAGTAGACAATATGCTAAAGATAAATGACTGCAATAATTATACGTATAAACAATGTTTTGTCCAACCCAAAGAACTACTTACTTTATTTTTTTCGGAGTCCTCTATAGTCTCTCTAAAAGCTCCCGATTTTAGATTTCCACTTTCTGGTTGTCCTTTAATCTTAACAGGCTGTAAAATTATTAAAACTTTAGACACAAAAGAAAACTTTAACTTTCCCCTAACATAAACCTAGTTAACACAGTAAAATCCATCATGCTAAAAATGAGGAATCAATGTGCAAACTGCAGTCGACTGTGAAGCATAGATTCAGACATATGACTAGGTGTAAGATGCTAGTCAGCAGTGTATATGCACTACAGCCTCTTTTGAACACTTTCCTATTACTCAAGGATAAAATACTGGTTACAAAAAGAAAAACAAAGAAAAAAAACTGATTACCTTAAAAGTGGTTAATTCTCAAAAAAATTAACATATAAAGAGATGATCGACTTTTATAGAGTAATATTTAAAAATAGAGTCCATTTTATATCATCCTAGAACCTATAGCAGGTTCCTTAAAAAATTCACTTTAATTTTATATTTTAAAAATACAGCAAAGTAAAAATTTATTCTAGAAGAAAACAAATTTTTTGCCTATTTTATTTCTTCTTAAAGAAATTAATTTCTTTTGTAGCACTGTGATATAGGGAACCACTTGTACCTTTTCAGATATGTTACTACACCACATTTAACTATTTTAACAAGAAGCATACAGTATAAATATAATCTTAACTTTTTTTCTATACATGATAAATGCAATGCTATTTAGATTTGTAGGAAGGGGATATATGGCAATCTACTACATGATTACAGGAATAGGAATACTCTCAGTTTTTAGGACTGACTGCTTCTAATTGTACCAAGATGAAAGGGTGGATTTTGGAATTTCACTGCATAGGTAATTTTAGGTAAATTAGTTAAATTCTAGACTTCACTGATTTCTGAAAACTGCTTCATCAAGATAAGGAGGAGCAAGTCGGCCATGGTGGCGTGTGCCTGTAAGCTTCAGCCTATGAAGCAGCCGGGGCTAGGGATCGTGGTTCGAGGCCCGATTGGGGCAACACATTGAGACCTAGTCCCCAAAAATAGCTGGGCGTGGTGGTGCATGCTTGTAATCCCAGCTACCTGGGAAGCTGAGGCTGGGGATTGCTTGAGTTCATGGTACCCCGGGCAACGTGAACCTGCGGTTCCATGGGCAAAAATAGCGAGATCTAGTCTTAAAAAATATAAAAAGGAGGAACAAGATAATGCAGCGGGGGAAAGGCATATCATATCTAATCAATGAATCATATTTAAATTATAAATGCTCCTAAGTTCTAATTCTCTTTTAAGTAGTTTCACTACACAGGATTAATTTCCCTACAGTACCAAGTAGGTTTTTGCACAGGAATTATTCTTTTGATGGTTGAGGTCACCAAATAAGTATTCCTAGGATAAGTGCAGCACTAATATGAATTGTTAATTTTTTTTTCTTTTTTAAGAGACTAGGTCTTGCTATGTTGTCCAGGGTTTTTCAAACCCGTGGACTCAAGTGATCTCCCAGCCTCAGTCTCCCAGGGAACTGGGATTACAGGCGCGTGCTATCATGCCCAGCTGATTTTGGTTATTCTTGAACAATTGAGAAGTATAGAAATTGCTATCCTGTAAAGACATACTTAATCTTCGAGCGGAATCACTTTCCTATAACCAGAAATGTATTTACACTTACATGTACATAAAAGACTGCTAGCTCTTTTTTTTTTTTTTTTTTTTGAGACTAGGCCTTGCTATTTTTGCCTGTGGAACTGTAGGCTCTCGTTGCCTGGGGTACCATAAACTCAAGCAATCCCCAGCCTCAGCTTCCCAGGTAGCTGGGATTACAGGCGCACGCCACCATGCCCAGCTACTGTTTTAGAACTAGGTCTTACTACGGGCCACAGGTGGGACTCGAATCGCGATCCCTAGCCCTGGCAGCTTCATAGGCCAAAGCTTACAGGCACGAGGCACCATGCCTGGCCAGACTGCTTGTTCTTGATGTTACCAAGAAAACCTACAAAGTGGTTAAAAGTGACCCCAACAACATTTTTTGAGAACTATTGACTCCCACAATTTTGGGGTATAGTCGAGGTCTTCATTAGTGAGTTTATGGAAAAATATTCTTTCATTAGGCAATAAATGAAGTGACACGTACTGGACCAAAAAACAAACAGCTAACATCATACACAAAGATAACTGTGGGGTAATTAAGACGCCACTCATTTTGGACAGATCTAAGCAAATACAAAATCTATTATACAAATATGGATGTGAGGGCGATCTGACTGCGACATCTGTCACCCCATTGATCGCCAGGGTTGATTCAGCTGATCTGGCTGGCTAGGCCGGTGTCCCCTTCCTCCCTCACTGCTTCATGTGCGTCCCTCCCAAAGCTGCATGCTTGGTCGAAGAGGACAGCCTTCCCCGAATAGAGACAGACCATCTTCCATCGAGGGCATACAAGTAGCTGCGCTCCCCTGCTAGAATCTCCAAACAAGCTCTATTATACAAATATATGGCACCTAATTCTTGCATAGTGAGAGATTATATGCAGTTTTTACTCTAGTTTCTTGATGATTATACATCAAACATCAAAATGAAGAATGTAAATAATTAAGAATACATGGCATTTCAAAAACACAAAAAGAAACTTTATTTCCAATCAAAGAGATGGATCAAATCTAACGACCCCTAGAAGACTACTAAATATGTTTTGCTGTTTGTGAAATGCCACTGCTTTCATCTTTTTATATACATTCTATCTCACACAGTGGATAATCTGTAATGTTTTTGTCTTTACCTTGCCTGAATTTGGATCGGTCACAGAGGCATGAGCGATATCTCCTGTTGACTTTTTCTGCAATTCTGGAGTTGGACACCTGCCTCTATCTTCCACAGATTTCTTAGCATCAGAAGTTTCATGTTCACTAATACTTTGTCGCTTTACTCCTGTTATTTCTCTGCCTCTCTTTGCTGAGGTTTCTTTCTCTTCTTTCTTGGTCTGTCCACTTTCTCTCCTTTCCATTTCTTCTTTTGCTTTTCGTTGTTTCTCTGTGAATTCATTTTCTTCAGTTTCTTGTTTCTGCCTGGCTTTTTGTTCTTGTTCTTCCCTCCTCAGTTTCTCTTTTTGTTCCTCTTGCTGCCTTTCTCGCAACTCTTTTTCTTGCTTGTTTTTCTCCATTAAAAGAGCAGTTTCTGCATGAATCAGAGCTTTTTCTTCATCTGTTAACATGGCAGTTGGAGGGGGGAATACTGGCTTAGTTGAACGATCAGGTACAACTTTTCCATTTTGAGACTGTTGTTCTGGATCCGTACTTTCAGATTTTATTCTATGATCTTCAGGCAATTTGACAGTTGGCTTTTTAGTACGATCAATCTTTAACAACAAAATCAGAGCAAAATAATATTTTTACCAAAACCAAGGAATGGTATCACCTTTTTTATATTACGTTGTGATAAAACTCAAAAATGTGACTTTGTCAAAACAAAACACTGTCTGCCAGAAAGTCCTCTGTCAACAACCCAGTGTCAAGATTTCTCGCAAGGCCTTTGAATAGGAGACAGTCAAACATTACTGATACTTTCTTTCTTTCTTTTATGAGACTAGGTCCCACTATGTTGTCCGGAGTAGTCCCGAACCCGCAGACTCAAGTGATCCCTAGCCTCAGTCTTCCAGGTAGCTGGGATTACAAGCACATGCCACCATGCCTGGTGGCTAGTACTTATTTCTCTTGATTCCATATTTTCAATTTGCCCTGTTAAATTCTGTCTTGGGACGAGGCCATTCTAAAACATAAAATCTAGACCTGGACAAACCTGGACTAACTTCCATTTCTATATATCCAATTGATTCAATTGCTTTTTCAATAGTTCCATGTAAATGACTCACATATACCACAAATCCAATATTCAAAAACTCAATTCATGCTCTCCACTCCCCCCCAAAAAACATAGTCCTTACTCATGAATGTAACTATTATCTGATTGCTCAAACCAGAACCCTGAGAGTTTCATATGCCTCCTTCCCAGTATCATCAAGCAAGTCCATGAAAACATCCTCTTTATATAACTTAAAACTAGCTGCCAACTACAAGTAAACTTAAAATTGTCAGCAGAACTTAAGCATATAGGAAGGGAGGGGAGGGGGGATAAAATTGGGGAGGGTATGGACACAAAGGTGGTGGGAGGACCTCAAGTATACAACTATATATGAAAAAAATATATATATGATGTTAAAAAAAAAAATCTAGCTGTCAATTCTCCCCTGAATGCCTTCTTTTTTGTCCATACTGTAGCCAGAGTAATTATTTTAAAACACAGGTCTCATCAAGTTTCTCACCCATTAAAACCTATTTTAAAGAGCCACTCACTGTATTTAAATCACAGCTAAATTCCTTACTGTGGTGTACATGGACCTGTTGTGTCTCACTCCTTCCCTCGCCTCTAGTCTTATCTCAACTATTCTATAAGTCAGCCACATACAGAAACTATCTTTCATTGTCAAAAAAGTTCATATTCTTTGTCAACTAAGATTTATATAGTAGATAATGCTCAACATAGTATTAGGTTCTAGCTTAAATGTCTCTCCCTCAGAAAAACTTTCCTGGATTCCTAAACTAGCCAAGTTCTCTAATTCCTTCATATCCTCTTCTTTCTATTCTAGTACTTACTGGAATTCTGATTAAATAACTATGATTATTTGCTTAAAATCTTTCTTCCTCTTTTTTTTTTTTTTTGGGGGGGGGAGACTAGGTCTTGCTATTTTTACCCGTGGAACCACAGGCTCTTGTTGCCCTGGGTACCACAGACTCAAGCAATCCCCAGCCTCAGTCTCCCAGGTAGCTGGGATTACAGGCGCACGCCACCATACCCAGCTATTTTTTTGGGAACTAAGTCTCACTACGGGCCCCAGGCGGGACTCGAACCGCGATCCCTAGCCCCGGCCACTTTATAGGCTGAAGCTTACAGGCACGAGCCACCGTGCCTGGCCCTCTTCCCTTTTAAAATATAAACTCCTGGCTGGGAGACACTGTTCCTGACACATAGTAAGTAAATATGTTGCTGAATATTCCAAGCAACTTTCATAAAAAATAATGCTAGTCAAGTAATAAACTATTTAAATCCCCAATTTAATGAATTAGATGTACTCAATTTAACAGGACACTAACCACTAAGTTGTTAGACATGACCCTACCATCATTTCTTGAAAATAAAAATTATAAAAACAAAAGTGGAAATTATAAAACCAAAATTTGTAAGAATATATGCCAGTAGCAACTTGCACAGTAATCATATAAAAAAACTAGAACATAAATGCAGAAAGAAGTTAGTGAAAAAGAAACTATTCTTTTTGCTCATCATTCTATTTTTGTCTATTTACTTTAAAAAATCTATTTTCTCCCAAAGTGAAGAACCACTATGGGGATGAAGTTAACAATAACCCAAAGGTGAACAAGAATGAAAATAAATGTTTCCATTCACACTTTGCTAACGGAATCCATTTTCTCCTAATCTTAAAACCACAATGACTGCATTATATATATGATGCAAAATTCTTACGGTTCCCCTTATTTCCAGAACAAAATTCTAATTTGATCAAGTTTCTTCTGATAACTTTTCAATTTCAGCTACTGTGATACTCTCTCTTCAACAGAGTTGTGTCTGAACACATCAAAACAGGTCCCACAGTAAACACTGTCTTTAGTCATACAATTTTCTACTTCTCTCTTCCATCTTCATAACCTCCTCAATGAAGACCTCCCTGACATCTATCTGTCTTGTCAAAATTTCTCTCCTTGCTCTGTGCTCCAGGGACTATTACAGTAATTATGAAAATCTGCCTTCTCCTCTGGTTGATTATGTACCAGTCTCTTCCTAAACACAAGATATGGTTCAATCATATTTGTAAACCTTGTGATATCTTTTAATTATAGAAAATTCTCAAGTTTACTCAACAAATAGTACATACCTTAGAAGTGAGAAAAACTTAGAGTTCAAGTATCAGTTAAGTTGAAAGGAAGTACAATAACACTATCTTTAGAATGTTTTCACTTGCATTTTAAGTTGTTAAATAGTAGTCTTAAGAGTTAGTCTGAGGGCTGGGCATGGTGGCGCATGCCTTAAATCGCAGCCTATGGAGCAAGGCCAGGACCAGGAATTGCTTGAGTCTGAGGGTTTGAGACCTGCCTGGGACAACATAGCGAGACCTACTTTAAAAAAATATCTGGGCGTAGTGGCGCACACCTGTAATCCCAGCTATTTGGGAAGCTGAGGCTGGGGATCACTTGAGTCCATGATACCCCAGGCATCGTGAGCCTGCAGTTCCCCAGGCAAAATAGCGAGACCTAGTCTCAAAAAAAAAAAAAAAAAAAAATTTAGTCTGAAATACTAAAAGTAGACATTTAAAAATTGAATAATTAACTGCCTCCTTTTATAACAAATGACTTATTTCTATTCATAGTTTACAAATCAAATGGCATCCACATAAACACTATTTAATTATATCTAAGAAAACAAATAAAATGTATGCTAAAAAGTTTTAATGGTAAATGTACATAAGAATTGGTAAGTTTAAGGCCGGGCATGGTGGCTCATGCTTGTAAGCTTCAGCCTATGAAGTGGCCGGGGCTACGGATCGCGGTTCGAGTCCCACCTGGGGCCCGTAGCGAGACCTAGTTCCAAAAAAAACAGCTGGGCGTGGTGGCGCATGCCTGTCATCCCAGCTACCTGGGAAGCTGATGCTGGGGATTGCTTGAGTCTGTGGTACCCGGGGCAACAAGAGCCTGCGGTTCCACAGGCAAAAATAGCAAGACCTAGTCTCAAAAAAAAAAAGAAAAAAAAAGAAAAGAATTGATAAGTTTAGATAAAATCTAACGAAGGTGACAAAGCTGCAGTTATTTATTGTAATATCTTAATCACTTAAAAATTTGAAATAATTACACTTATAACATGCCTGTTATTTATGTGTCAAATTAAAGGAAATGGAACTTAGGTAATGTTTCAAAACTAAAATATTAACACCACAGATCTACCACCTATAAACTTAACTATGAGGGAACACCACAGGTTAAATTACAAGGCAAAAAAAAATGAAAATATTGTTTGACTTTACAGTGGTAGTAAGATCCGTTATTGTCATGCCCGTATGTAATAAATGCACTGCCCACCAAGCTTGAGATTCTTTGCATAATTTATTCTAATACCATGGATTACTATAATAAAAATTTTTAATAAGAAAAAAGGTACCAAAACAGATTCTTATTTACATTTTTCTAAAACATTAGATTACATATAAATTTAATTTCTGTAGAAATTTTTAATTCTTATATAATATTAAAAGAGAAAATAAAGTTTACAGAAAATCAAGAACATACCTGAGGAATATTCTTTATAATAGGCACTGGATGAATTATGGGTGAAACATCAGACTTAGAAGAAGCAACTGGTTCAACTGGAGCTGGCTTATTCAGTGGTCCCATTCTCTCATCTTGAGAATTCATCAACTCTGCACTTTCATCTACTTCTATAGGAGGAGTTGGCATCTGGGTAGCAGGTTTAGATGGAACTGATTCTTCCAGTGAGGGATAAGTAAAATCCACTAGGAGCCCCAAAATAGTAATAATTATTTAAAAACCTCCAAACAATAATTTTATATCTCATATCTGTTAAATGTGGCAATTAAATGTAAACTAAATGAAATACAACAGTCTTAAAGAATTAAACATTCAGTTCCAAGTTGTACACATTTTGTCTTTTTATCCCTGAAAATACTCCAATCTACCAAGATGAATGAACACAACCATAAACATAACCCTGAGAACATAAGTGACTTTGTAGTTTATTTTACCAAACCCATTTTCCCCCCCAGTATGTGAATTTTTTTCTTCATAAAGTGCTCTAAGCATGAAGAACATGTACAAAGAACTGGAAACAGCAAAGGACGGTGCCTGTTCCCTGCCCACCCCACCTGCAGCTCTCCTTGTGATTTTAAACAAAAAATCTCACATACATACATGAGATAGACACCTCTTCATTCTTGCTTCGTGAGGGTGGAGTGACTTTTGCATTTGTTGTGTACTGGGGATAACAAAGGAGCCAGTTTTCATAGCCTCCTTCTAAAACCAAAGGCTCATTGCGGAGAAGAGTTTTAGTTTCCCACTACAAATTAAGGAAATAGTATTTTTAATATGGCAGCAGTCTTTCAACAGCTAAAAACACAACAAACCTGAATTTTAAACTGATTCCCTTAAGACAAGCTTCATCTTCTAAAAGATATTAAAAAAAAAGAACTGAATGTAAAATTCAGCATTAAACAGATATATAATGCAAGTCTTTAAAACCACACAAGTTATCCACGAATTTAGAAGGAAATGAATTTATATATATATGCATGTACTGCTGAAGGATAATTTTCTAGGAGCAGAACTGATGATTTAAAAGTCTGCTACTATAGTCTTCAAAAAGACAATACCAATTCACACAATTACCAACAGTTTACAAGAATGCCCACTATAAGTCTTTAGATTTTTACCAAATTGGTGGATACTGAGTGTTATTTTGCTTTACTTGGCATTTCTTTACTAGTGAAGTTGAAGATCGTTTAATGTTTATTAACCATTTATGTTCTATGACTTAACTAATACCATCTTTGTTTCATTTTCCTGAGTTAACTGTAATTTTTTTGTAGACAGTAAATATACTTGGAATATTACGGAAAGTAACTTTGTCATATGTATATTTTTTACAAATATTTTCCTAATTTTTACTCCATTTATGATGTTTTTAACCTGTCAAGTGTATTAACCTTCCTTTATGGCTCCTTGGATTGGGATTAGGATATAAAAATACCTACCCACTACTTTTCTCGTACTTTACTGTTTCAATCTAAATATTTATCTTTGGCCTAATTGAAATTCAATGTGATCTATTAAAGGAGGAGGGATTTACTTTACTTACTGGTTAGCCAATTATCTCCAGACCATTCATTTCAATCCACTTTTTCCTCACTGATCTGCTCTATCATATTCATTATACACTTAATTTTTTGTCTTAGGTTGAACTCTGTAATATTGCCATCTTCTGTATGTCAAAACAAATATATATTGGCAGTTTCACACATCATTTTATCCTTGGGTTTATTGTTGTAGTCCCTATTTTAAAGCATAAATTACTTTGAAGCTTTTAAGATTGCTCTACTGGAGGGCATTGTTCCATTAACTGACTGTCCTATCGGACAAATGAGTTTCAATTTCATCCATCATCATGTAGTGCTTTGTTTAACGATTTAACAAATTAAATATCATTGTTTATCTTTTAAAATCTGATCAGTGAAAATGGCTTTCACTGTTTCAATTTGCATTCCTCTGATTATTAGTAAAGTTGAATATTTCATACTTTTGTCACTTGCATTTCCTCTTTTACTCATGTCCTTCTGTGCCTACCACGTAATCTTAATTACCTTATTTATCTGTAGAAGTTCTCTGAATTTTAGAGGTCCTCCTAGAGCACTGCCACATTGGCTGTAAATATTTTTCGGTTTTCTACCTTCTAAACCTTGTGGTATTAATTCAAATGTGTTTAATTTAGTGACTTCTCTCTTTGTTTTACAGTCTAACTCTTAAATTCATTTATATTACTGAAAATCCTAATGTCTTATTTTATAAAGATCTATTTATTATCATTTGGTGACTCAAATGTCATCTTTTAAAACTGGAATTAAAATATATATATAAACAACCAGGGTATGATGAATCTTCTTGACCTTAAAAATAAACAATTTACTTTTCTGACAACCAAATAAAGCCAGCAAGGAAAACTGCTAACTTTGAAAAGTGCATCTTTCAGGCTCCGTAGAGTTGTTCCAATTTGTAAATCTTTTGTAGAACTAAACCAGTCAAGAAGTACCACATAATTCACATTTGCCCTCTTCTTCCAAGTGTCTTTAGAATCATCTGGGAGGTTTGCTTCAATCCAATTAGCAGTGATTCTGAAATATATGAATATCATTAGTGGGGCAAAAGTAGCTAAGGGTATTCTAACATACTAATACAAGTCCCCTTTAGTCTGTATAGTGTCATAACAAACTTTGACAGATTCCTTTCAAGATCAGACTATATGCTAAGATACTAAATAGCCTGAAACATTTAACTTACTTTTTTGATTTTGACCCTTTGCCAAAAAGTTGCCAAAACTGAGTTATCTGAGCATCTTCTCTCAGTCAAATATAAACAACTGAGTATAATATAAACTTGAGTAACATTATTTCTACTTCAGATCTTTTATAACTATACAGATAATAGCCAAATGCCAGAATGTTTATTTAACAAACACATACATTTACTGTGTGTCAGATACTGTTTTAAAGGCTTTATTCTCACTGAATTTCACTTAATTCTCACAATAATCTGAGAAAGCACTAGTATCCCCATTTTCATGACTGAGAAACAGGTAGATGTAAGCAACTGTGTTACTACCTAGCCAGTGAAGTCAGGAATCACTCTCAGGCAGTCTGGCTCATATCACTGCTCTGAGATGAGCCTATTAGATTATCAACTTTGAAAAACAGCAACCACAGCAAGCAAGCCACGCCCATCCTCCTTTGTTCAGTTATTTCCTGTTTACCTTTTAACCAAATTTTATTGATTGACCACCATTTACATAACTGTATCACTTGGGGAGCACAACTTCACATCTTAAGGTGCACATGCTTAACTCTACCTCCAGGTTCAGTCCTTTGCCCACTTAAAAAGGCAGTTCTTACATCCTCACCTCTAACCAGAAGACTTTTACTCCACTCTAGCACAGATGTTATCATCATTCCTGGTTTATTCAGGCAGGCTCCTGCCTAAGGACCTTTGCTCCTGCTATCTGGAACCCTCTTCCCTCAGATACCTATATCATTCATTTCCCTTATCTCCTTAAGATCTGTCCAAGTAAGAACTTTTCAGTTTAGTCTTTCTGTATTAAATTTTATACCAACTCCAACATACTGTAGTACCCCTTTATCCACTTTCCACTGTTGCACTTAATTCCCATAATTAACCACAGTCCATAAATATTACATGGAAAATCTCAGAAATAAAATTTTAAGTTTTATTTGTAAGTCCTTCAGAGTAGCATGATGAAATCTCAATCATCCTGCTCCAGCCCTCTGGGACATAAATCATCTTTTTTCTCCAACACAATACAGGCTGTAGGCTACCTGCCTGTTAGGCTGCTTCCTCATTACTTAGTAAGTTTAAATAACCCTCTTGTTTATCAGATCTACAATGGTGGCATGGCAGTGCTTGTGTATTCAAGTAAACTTTTATTTTACTTAATAATGGCACCAAAGCACAAGAATAATAATGCTGGAAATTTAGATATGCCAAAGAGAAATTGTAAAGAGCATCCTTTATGTGAAAAGTTTAAAGTTCTCCACTCAGTCATTAAAGAAAAAAAATATCATGTTCAGAGTTTATATAGGGTTTGGTATTATCTGCAGTCAGGCAGTTGAGCAGCATCCACTGGGGTGGTGATGAACCACATGCCCCATGGATCAGGGCAGAGTACTGTACACATTCCACACATATTTCTAGAACATTTAATAACAGTAGAATATATTTAATACTTTCACTGCCTGTTTCACTACCCCATCCTTGAAAAATATAAGCTTCACAAAGGCAAAGATTTTTGTCTGTTCACAAAATTAACCCCAGCACTTGGAACCATAGTATGTGCACATTAGACACTTGTTGAATGATTTAATAAATACAGATTTGTGACACCAGTGGGGAACTCACATTATTCCTATCAAAGTATTTTTAAACAGTAGGCAATTCAGCACTGAAGTGATACTTGCAAGTTGGGTATGACTGGTGAAACTTTTATTCATAAGTAAAAAATGCCTTAGTCTTCAGAAGAAAATTTTCTGATGCTATATAATAATGCTGGTTCTATATATTCTGGGAGTAAAGAGAAAAAAAAGAAATACAAAACCTATCTCATTAAATTTTCTCTTCATATATAAATATCAAAAGGAAGTTTGGTCAACAAGATGAGAAAAAGCTTAAATACTTTCTTAAGGAATATTTCTGACCCAAGGGACAGATCTGTCTAAATACTCTCAGGATTAGTATTCAGCAAAAATACTTTGGGAAACAATAGTACCAACTAATGTTTCCCAAAGTCATTCTTTCATGTATCATCTTCATAAGATGCTTTACAAGATCCTGTGATACTTAATTAAAAGTGATCTTAATTTTAATGGAAAATTTTATATCTCTTATATATAGAAAATAGCATCAAATAGAATAAAGGGTAATTCCTAAAGATAATTAAAGCATCAGTAAAATTTGCTAGTCACACAACCGATGACCATAGTTGAATTACAACTACTTAGAATACTGTAACTGTCAAAAACATAAGACTGAGTATAAGAAGCCAGACATTAGAAGAAACAAATCTATTCTAGAAGAAGTTGGTTTTTCCCTTGACTAGTGAAGATATGGGTTAAAACTGATGGGGATTCTTCAGTGATGGTAATGCTCTGTTTCTTTATGTAGATGCCAATAAACTGGGTATGTTCTGTACTTTAAATTTCACTGGGCTAAATACTTAGGAGTGCTTTTCTATCTTTAAAGTACCATATTAAAGATTAAAAATAGAGCAGGGAAAAAAAAGAGTGATCAGCTAGCTGTAACTTCTGCCTACAGGAAACTGAGGGCAACTCTGCTAAGAGGGGAGATTAGCAAACATTAAGGAATACTGCTACCAAACTAAGACTTCATTTAATTTTTTTCTTTTTCTGTTATTTGTTGACTTCATATAATTAACTTATTGGAAACAGAAATTAAAGCAGAAAACTTTTCTTAGCATGCAATTTATTGCTCTTTAGCCTTCAATCTACAATCATTTTAGGATTTTTCATAGTGGCCCAAATCCCCTATTTTAGCGAACAGTGAATTTAAACACAATTAAAATCTACCAGTTTTCTGTCAGCATATATTACTCTATCCAAAGATTAACTATAACTTGCCTTCTCTTTTGATTTTTCTGGGAATATATTCACACATACCTGAGAACACTAGTCTCATTTCTCTGTGTTTACAAACCATACTATTCTGCAGGCCAAACATTTATCAGGCATCTGCAATGTGCCCCTCAAATGATGCTAGCTTTACTACTTAATTTTATTTTTTAATGTTGAATTAGTCCCAGAATAGGTCATAAATATTAACTAACCCAAAAAGACCCCCAAAAGACATATGATTTGTATTAACAACTTTTGAAATAAAATAGCCCAGGATCTGAAGCTATTGGTATTATGATATTTTCTAATATCAGCAGTAGTGACTTTAAATTATTTTATAAGCCAAACGAGTACTTATCAAACAAGAGCAAATCATTTTAGTATGTCCTTACTATCACCGGCACTATGTTAACTGTATGTATACAAATAAAATTTCTCATCTAAACTTCTCAAAACCTCTAAGTCTATTATCACTACTCCCATTCCCATTTTACAAATGAAAATATAAGCTTAGAGAGGTTACAGTACTACAAAGGTTATATCACTAGCTATAAGTAATAAACTAATGAGATTTTTTTTTTTTTTTTTTTTTTTTGAGACCAGGTCTTGCTATTTTTGCCCATGGAACCGCAGGCTCACGTTGCCCGGGGTACCACGGACTCAAGCAATCCCCAGCCTCAGTTTCCCAGGTAGCTGGGATTACAGGCGTATGCCACCACGCGCAGCTATTTTTTGGGGAGTAAGTCTCGCTAAGTGCCCCCAGTGGGATTCAAATCGCGATCCCTGGCCGTGGCTTCCTAGGCTGCCACCTACGGGCTTGCACCACCATGCCAGGCCTGGAGATAGTTATAATATAAACTGATTTTGGAGACCACTGTCTCTACATCATGTAAGTTATATTGTTTCATCTTCAAAGAATATTTGCATACTATTTTACCACAAATAATAGTATGGGGAACTTTAAAATACAAATAAATTTAATTAAGTTCATGATTTTAGCCAACATAATAAATATGTTTCACAAGTTCATACAGAAAATGGCAAGACATGTAAGTTAACACCTACTGTGAAAAACGACACAAATCGGTTTCATCTATCCTCTAACTATGACTTCCAATGCCACAGATAGTAAATAACAGTCAAACTGAAACGTCCTTTATACCACAGTTCAGAAAGAATGAGGAGTGCCATTAAGAAACAAAGAATGAAAAGGTCAATAGGAAAAGACTACTTTATCATATTTAGTTCGGATGCTAAGCAGGAAGGTTTACTAACTGTTCACAGTTCACCATTGTATTTAAATACACAGTGACTCACCCTGGACTGATGGCTTCTTCAGGAACACTGAGGGAATTTAAAATATGGGAATGCTGATAATCTTGCATTCTTCGAGCATCCATTATTATCAAGGTGGTATTTTTATCCATCATCATTGTGTATAGCTCCTTTGCTGTGATTGCTCCTTAACATCACAAGAGACAGTAGAAGTGAAAAGAAACACCTACTTTCCTGTGCTATCTTACCACTGAATACAGGATTAACATAGCTTTTTCTACAACAGTAAAGTATACTGGATATCATATACTTGCTATCCCATCATACTATTTATTACATCTTAAACTAACACTAAATACAATGTGTTTTTGAAATTTATAAAGACATAGAACAATGTTCTATTTATAAGGACTTAAAATATCAAGACTTTTTGAGGTTACAACTTCATCAGGTGTTAACTCTGCTACTAGTCTTTGAAAAAGAAAATTAATATGTATATCTCATGAAAATATTTGTTTTTTAAATTTTATTTATTTTGAGATAGGTCTCCCTATTTTGCCCGGGGTACCAAACTCAATTGATCCCCAGTCTCAGCTTCCCAGGTAGATGGGATTACAGGCGTGCACCACCACACCCAGCTTTTTTTGGGACTAGGTCTTGCTATGTTGCTCCGAGCGGTCTCGAACCTGCAAACTCAAGCAATTCCTAGTCCCGGCCTCACTCCATTGACTGCGATTAACGGCCACCATGCCCGGTCCTTGTTTTTTAAATTTTAACCTGAAGAAACAGCTAAACTTCAAAAATTCTTGAAAGGCGTGCACCTATAATCCCAACTACTTGAGAGGCTGAGGCTGGTATCAACTTGAGTCTGCAGGTTTGGGAATACCCCAGGCAACATAACAAGATCTAGTCTTTATTAAAAAATAAAAAAAATTAAAAAAAAGAAATTCTTGAAAGGTTTTAGGTTTTTTTTTAAACTTTATGAAAGGGTTTTGTAGAACCTATTTGAAAAATTTTGATATTTCCAAGTATTCCTAAAGTAATAATTCAAAAGTTGGCTATTTGTGCTAAACATTAGGGGTTAGCAAACCAAGCTCATCTGTTTTTACTAAACATGCCTATATGTCTAAGACTGTTTTCGTGCTGTAGAGTTGAGTAGTAGCTTTAAGTACTATAGTAAATATTTTAACCTTGGAGGGCTTCTATGTAACTCTTTAATATTTAACCTAAGTAAATATTCATTATGTTCTAGTTTTCTTTTTCAGCTTCTACGGCCTATCAAGAAAGATTAAAAGGCACAGCAAGGGAGCTTAAACATATAAAGAACTAGTTTAACAGTGAGTTCTGTAAAGGAAGTGACAGTATCTCCCACGTTACAATACCAGGTAGTAACAATCCTAAATCCCTCATCAGGATGAGTTTGACAACAGAAATAAAGCAAGTTGAGAATAGAGCTTTGAAAACTATGACTTTTGAGCATGATGAGCTACAATGGAATCCACAGATAAAAACTATTTTTAGAACGAATGGAAAACAGCTATAGAAAGGAACATTTCTCTATTCCAAATAATTTCAAATTGTTGTGTAACAATATTTAAATAGAGAATTTATTTTAGTGTAACATGCAATTAGTATTCAAGTTAAACCTTTTCTGAGAGAGGAAAACAGGTAGTTGCCTAGTCTTATATGTGAATTAACTAACATCTAATAACATTCAAAGTACTGGTTTAGATTTAAGAAGAGTGAAGAATCTTTTTAAATTATCCCCACTTTATAGATGAGGTAACAAAGGTGAAAAGGGTAAATAACATGCTCAAGATCACACAGACATTCAGAGACAGTATTCAAACTCAGACCGTCTGACTTCCTAGAGGTCATGTTTTGAAGCACTGTACAAAACTACATTTTGAAATGAAAATAATGACCTGTACAAACTGTGGTGTTGATGCTTTCGGTGCTAATTACAACAAATATCTCCATGATATATAACTATAAAATACATTTTCAATGATTCTACTGTCCAGGAAAAATGACCATGCTCATCCAATATCAGATACAACATTAAGAATCTCAGTGTACACAAAATCTAATTTATTATGATTAAAACAAGACAATTATTAAAACAACCCAAAAGAACTCCCCATTTCCCCACTTCTGTATATACTTACCTCTCTCTGTGGTTTCATTTTTTTCATTCTTTTCACCATTTATCTATTACACCAAAAAAAAAAAAAGTTTCAACTTTAATAGAAACGAAAGTATTCACACAAACAAAAAATTCAACTTCAATACCTCTCTGAAACTGTAAGTCTAAAATATTAAGTACATAAAGTAATAATGTTCTATGAAAACACAAATGAACATTAATATAAATTACCAGGTTATGTGGGTGGTACATAACAGCTAGGAATTTATCAGAACCATATAATACTTCCTCAAAATTTCTTTCATACAGCTAACTGGCAATTATATTTTAAAAGCACAAGTTGTTAGAGAAATTTAATATTTGATTTAATAAGAGTATGTCTTACAATCAAAGAAAAATCCCGATATCCCCTTCAGGGTATTCCATTACAATTAAAGAAGAATGAAACAGACTTTCACAAGCTCATATATTTTCTAAATAGCATTACATGGGATAATTGTAAAGAACTAATTTTAGAAATGGCAAAACTAAGGACCCACTTGAACTTACTGACCAATTTTAGCATCATTATAAAGAAAAAAAGAAAAGGAATACATATTATATACCTACTAATAAGATGCAAAATGCAGTAGATGTATTATTAAGCATTCTTGTCAGAGAACAAAATTTAATTGAACTGAAGTCTTACAGAAACTATGGGAGCTATGGGAGCTAGAAGGCTAAGATAATGACAGAGGTGGCAAAATATTAATACATAAATTAAAAATGAGAGGAGGGACCCCAAACAGAACATTATGTCAGATATAAATTAAGAGACATAGTAAGTAAAAAAGATGAGTGGTTCTTATTTAGATCCTGATTCAAACAAATAATATCTAAGAAAATCTAATCTTGGTTACTAAGAAAAACCTAACTTTCTTTGATATACATACTGAAATATTTAAGGCTTTAAAATGATAATAAAATCTGAAATTTGCTTTGAAACAATACAACTAGAGAGAAAAGGAACAGATAAAAATATGCAACTGTTAAATGATTACTCAAATTGGGAGAAAGGTTAAATGCATTCTCTTTTTCAAAAGAAAAGAGTAAACAAAAGTAAAAGTGAAAGTTTAAAAAAAAAGCTGTTAGCTCTGCTGTTGAAAAGGCAAAAAATGAAGATACTAAAAGTTCCTTTCTGAAAAATCCTTAACAAAATCTTAGACAAAATTCAACCATGCATTAGGAATTACCACCATGACCAGGAGATTTTTTCCAGGGATACAAGGATGGTTCAGTCATATTAATGGATGTTAAAAAGTATTTATTAGATTCAACACTCATTTATGATGAAAACCCTTGGAAAAAAACGGGATAGACGGAATATACCTCAACATAATAAAGGCCATCTATGACAAGCCTACAACTGGTATCACTCTCAATGTTGAAAAATTGAAAGCTTTTCCACTAAGATCTGGCATAAAAAAAAAGATGTTCATTTTCACTACTACTACTACTTAAAATAGTACTGAAAGTTCCAGCTAGAGCAGTTAGGCAAGAAAAGGACATAAAAGGAACCCAAACTGGGAAAGAAGTAAAGCTATCATTATTGTTGATGACAAGATAATACACACAGAGAATCCTAAATATTCCACTTAAATTAAACTAAAACAATCAGTTTAGCATAGTGGAAGGTTACAAAATCAATACTAAAATCACTTTCATTATGCAAACAGAATTGGAATAGGAAGAAATCAAGAAAACAATACCACTTACAATCAAAAAGAACTAATCAGGGTAATACATAGCAAAATCACAATGAGACACACCTCACACCTGTGAGAAAGGCCTACATCAAAAAAACCCAAAAACAAGAGCTGGTGAGAATGTGGAGAAAAAGGAGCGCTCTTAAACTGCTGGTGAGAATGCAGACTGGTCCATTCCCTATGGAAAACAACATGGTGATTTCTTAAGATTAAAAATGGATCTTCCACAAGATCTAGGAGGTCCATTTCTAGGTATCAACCCAAAGCACAAAAAACATTAATTCAAAAGGAAACATGCACACAACAGAACTGAAATACCTTTTGGGTTTTGTCTTTGGAATCCAATACAGTTTCTGAAGAACTTTTAGTTGATGATGTACCATCTTCTTCTCTTCCTGCTTCTTGTCTTTTCTGTTTCTGCAGTTGCTCCTCCTCCTGTCTGTCCTTTTCTTCAAGTTTTTTTCGAACTTCTGCTTCTTCATATCTAGTTGAAAACCAGTCAGAATGTTTTTGTTTAGTAAAATCATGGAAAACAAAGGAATCCAATTCTGCAAAACTAATATCCTGCTTTGGGGTATTTGTGGCTGCCTACTTTTCCCCTCCAACTGGAATATACTAGGCCAGTGTTCTGATACAAACTACAACTAATAAATGTTCTCTCTATATATTTCAGATAAATCGAAAATCTTAAAAAGAAACTATGCTTCAAGTTTCAATGTTTAATGCTTATTGTTCTTTCCTCCTGCAAATTCAGTCATTTAATGATTTGAATCTGAAGCAATATCCATTTCAAAGGATTCACAATTACCTAGCTCCTTCTGAAAAAAAAAAAAAAAAAAAAAAAAAAAGAATCCAAATTCTACACTTGTACACTTGTATTTAAGATTTAGAGTAAATTTTCTTAACGGATGCAATTTTCAATTTGTCAGAATTAAAACTGCAATCTTAACTACAGTTAGCAGTTATCCCAGGAATATTCTTTAGTATCCAATAAGCTATACTTATGGAATTATATGTAATGTTTACGACTACTTCCAAGAGAGACTGTTATTAGGGAATTACAATTATATTTACTCTAAGTATTACCAGCAATGTCTGGCAATTCCCGTGAGTTAAAAAAAATAAATAAAAATGGGGTAAAGGAGATGAAAAAATAAAGAGGGAAATTAAAGGTAAATTGATTAAAATTTACTTTAAAAGTCAATGTTTAACAAATGAGTCAGTAGTTAGTATAAAGGTTTTCATTTTTTAATATTTTTATCTTATGTACTCTTGAATTATTTCCACAAAAACAAATTTCTAAATGAACAATGAAACTACACTATAGTAATGAAGATTATTCAAAGAATTGGGCCAGTTTCATATATAAAAACTTTTAAGCCTAATGATGTCTAGATTCAAATTACTTCCTAACATTATCAGCATTAGGTTAACAAGTGACCCAAAGTATACCATCTATCAATAACATAATTTCAACTGACCAGTATCCATTTTATAAGAAAACTAATTTTCAGTTTTTTAAGATTAGCATTGTCACACAAAGCTCAGCTGCTACTCAAGTGGAAAGAATTTAAGGAAAACAGCTTCTTTAAGTACTTTAAGCATTTAATTTCAACCCTCATGTTTAGCAACTTCTTCAGAATTTTGCATTTCACTGTCTGAAAAGACAGATCACTAAGATATGATAGAGGGAACATAATATTATAATTATTACCAAATACTTTAAAATCCTTTTTCCTTAAAAAAAAAAAAAAAAGATGAGGGAGGTTCTACTTTTGGTAATGGCACAGTAGTTTTGACTGTGTTTACTGTCTCAGAAAGGATATAAACTCTGGAGAGTATCTTAAGGTAAATGAGAGCAAACACAACCAGGTATACTGGCTGGATAGTACTAACACTTGGAATAAGGTAAAGGTACTAAGTTTCCCCATTTTATATGATCAAATAGGCAAGTACTTGGTGGTGGGAAACAGACAGAATTCTAGTAGAAATTCACATTCTTATGGGGTCCAAGAACAGAGGTAAAGATAGCCACAGCTGCATGAAATGAGGGCAGGAAACCCCACAGACAACAGTTACAAGTTTTGTCCCTATCTCTAGCTGACAACTGAACTAAAGCATACTTGGGGACTGACACTAAGGAGTCTAGCTGAGCTCAAAGAAATAAAAAGACACGAGGCAAATCCAAGGGAAAATAATACAGGGTAACTTAAAGTAACTTAGAAGAAATTCTATTATAAGAAAATAAATTTTTAGGTTTTCATTTTGGTTTTAGTTTACTAAAGGAAGAACAGGGATTCTAAATATTATCATCCATCTTAAAATATTTCACCCCCCAAATCAGTGGATTCTGAAAAGAACAAAGAAACATTTAATTTTTTGAAAAGTAATTTTTAACTAAAATTAACAGATCCATGTATGAAAAAAAGTGATGAAAAATACAGTACTGAAATTGGTTCTGTTTCATTTTGCTATTCAAAGAATAATCAGTAACTAAGAATTGTTTTATAATTTTATAACCCTGGTAATCATATCATGATAAATCCTAGATTTAGATTTATATAACTTCTGCAAATGGGCAGATCAAAATTAATAATAAATATTTAATTTCCATAAGATCAGTGTTCAAGTAGCACAGTATAATATGAGGTGAAAAGGGATCAGATTTTTGGGAAGAATCCTGTCAGAAACTTATAAATATTATAACTTACAAAAAAGTTAAGACTTGAGTTCTAATTTAATATACCAAAGCCCATTTTAACTGTCAATCACTCCAAAAATTTTCTAAGTTTCAACAGAGATTATTAGCAGTATATGGACATGAGAGAGATGATATAGCAAAAGATTTTAATTTCTGTGTCTCTGTTAACATAAGATTTTTGGGATATATATGTACGATCAGAAATAAATGAACAAATTCTAAATGTTTTTATCTTGTAAATTTACATTCTTTTAAGGACTTTATAATAACCTCTGTACCTGAGTTTAAGGCTTTCAGAGAGTCTTTCAGCTTCTTCAATAGCTTTTTTGATGTTTGATGGTCCAAGCATAGAATGAACATAGTCCTAAAATTACAGGAAAGGTATTCCATGTTAGTACTTGCTATTCTATGGTAAATATGTTAAAATATGAACATACATGGTACTATATACAGGAAAGCTGGGAGAAAAATACTACTATGACAAAGTATTTTTATCCTTTTAATGTTAAAAAATTCAGTAGGTAATAAATTTTACTTATTTGTAAGGGACAAATGAAAATTTTTGCCCTCCATATGAGTGATAAGGGTCTGATAACAAAAATACACAAAGAACTCACACAACTTAACAAAAACAAAGAAAAAAAATCCAGTTAAAAAAATGGGGAGAACTAAAAAGACGCTTCTCCAAAAAGGAAATACAAATGACCAACAGGCACATGAAAAAATGCTCAATGTCACTAGCAATCAGGGAAATGCAAATCAAAACCACAATGAGATACCACCTTACACCAGTAAGAATGGCCCACATCCAACAAACAGGCAACAACAGTGCTGGCGAGGTTGTGGAGAGAAAGGAACACTCTAAATATTGCTGGTGGAAATGTAAACTGGTTCAGCCACTATGGAAAGCTGTGAGGACCCTTAAACTAATGAAAATGGAACTACCATTTGATCCAGCAATTGCTCTTCTGGGAATCTACCCAAAGGATACCTCAATGCTTGTACAAAGGGACACCTGTGCCAGGATGTTTACTGCAGCACTATTTATCATTGCAAGGACATGGAAACAACCCAAATGCCCCAAGACAGATGACTGGATGAAAAAGATGTGGGGTATATATATATATATATATATGATTTATATATATATATAAATATATATATATATGGGGTATATATATATGATTTAAATAAATAAATAAATAAATAAATAAATAAATAAATAAATAAATAAATAAATAAATAAATAAATAAAACATCAATTATCGCTTCTCGGCCTTTAGGTTAAGATCAAGTGTATATTATGCATCAATTAAAATGACAAATTTGATGATTTTATGGTAACATGGATGTACCTAGAAGATATCATATTGGCAGAAACAAATTAAAAAGACAGAAACCAAACGGTTTCACTAATATATGGACAACCAAATGAAAGTACACAGCTGGGGGGAGGAGGAGAAGCTGGAGCAGCCAGAAAGGGGAGGTGGTGGGTGACTCATGGGGATTACAACTATATATATATTATATATATATATATACATATACAAACACTCACACATTTAATAATGCATCCAGTATTAGTCTTTCTCCTGAATGATTTAGCTTAGTATAATCTCTTTCAGCTCTATTCATGTTGTCATAAAAGGCAAGAGTTTATCCTTTTGAGCAGTAATTGGATTTCACTTGTTACAATGAATAGTAATGACTATTTGAGAAAATGGTTTATAAAATTGCCTTGAGAGTGGAACAATCACCACAAAATGTACTTAAATTTTAACACTATAGTTACCAGTGGGGAAGCCTCTATCATTTGATGCCTGATTTCCCCCAATCTCCATAAAACCTTCATATCAAGGTGAGCATTCCAGCAATCATTTACTCATGAATTCAAGTTGACTATTCAAGATGCATCATGCACTAAGCAAGGAACAAGGAATGGTTGGTGGAACAAGGAAAATATAAAATGTGTAAGTTTTTCCTTTAACTTGCTACAAAGAGCATGCATTAGACGTGCCACTATTAAGAGTAGGGTTTGGAGTAAGGCTGTTTGGATTTATATTCTGACCCTATTTACAAGTTGTGTAGCTGTAGGCAATGTTTTCTTGTTTGTTTGCTTAATTACTATTTTCATTTATTTATTTTTTAATTGTAATTTTTATTATTTTCTTAAAACCTCAGTTGTATTTGTATAATTATTGATCCTATTACATATGACTCTCCTTCCTCTCCCCATCCTCCTCCAGTTACTCCGTCTATCTGCAAGTTGTAGGTAAATAAAATTGTTGGTCAAAAAATAAATAAATAAATAAAATAAAATGAAAGATAAATCATCAATATTATAAAACTTGAAAAAAGAAACAGCACAATGGACCTCTCCTGTCTCGCCTGCTGTTTCCCTTAGCAGTTTATTTCAACAAATCTGACTGTTCTCTTTACTAATAGAAAAAGGGAAAGCCCCACAAATGTTTTGGCACATAATTTACTACTACTAATAAGTACAATGAAGTGTTTCTGCTTAAAAATCACTTCTCTAAGAAGTCACTCATCAGCCAGGCACGGTGGCTCATGCCTGTAAGCTTCAGCCTATGAAGCGGCCAGGGCTAGGGATGGCGGTTCGAGTCCCACCTGGGGCCCATAGCAAGACCTATTTCCAAAAAAATAGCTGGGCATGGTGGCGCACACCTGTACTCCC